>CALNHX010009458.1:0-49658 GCA_940337035.1 Agriotes lineatus
TAGATAGTTAACAAGTCATTCTTTACCGTTTCGACGTAATGAATAATCGGCCTAGAGTGTATGTCAACACAAATGGTTCTCCATATAGATTAAGGTTAGGTGATTATGGTTAATAACTGACGGCTAATGAATTTTTTATTCTATCACAGTAAACTGATTTAATTCAATCGACAATGGGTTTCTCAAAAACCAGTCACAATATATCGATATTATTAGTCGGTTCTGGTTAACCAGCAACCGATAATCAGTCAGGGGTAATCTATAATAGTTAACAAGTCATTCTTTACCGTTTGGACGTAATGAATAATCGGCCTAGAGTGTATGTCAACACAAATGGTTATCCTTATAGATTTAGGTTAGGTGATTATGGTTAATAACTGACGGCTAATAATTTTTTTATTCTATCACAATTAACTGATTTAATTCAATCTACAATCGGTTTCTCAAAAACCAGTCACAATATATCGATATTATTAGTCGGTTCTGGTTAACCAGCAACCGATAATCAGTCAGGGTAATCTATAATAGTTAACAGGTCATTCTTTACCGTTTCGACGTAATTAATAATCGGCCTAGAGTGTATGTTAACAAGTCATAGTTTAGAGAAAAAAATACCCTCACATTCGAAAATAGGTCAAAACAAATTGTTAGCGTTAAGCAATTACCATGGTTATAAATTATAAATTCAACTTAATCAATAATCGGTTTCTTAATGACGACAAATCGATATCATTAGGAGAGCTACTGAGTACCCGTCAAGTGTAGCCTATCATATCAAGATAAATTGTTATCATTAAAAATTAATTATAGGTACAATTTTATCAACCGCTTTCTCCAAAACCAGTCACAATATATTGTTATTATTAACCGGTTCTATATAGTTAACTAGCTACACATTATCAGTTAAAAGAAACTGAGCGCCTTAGTCAATTACAGTTAACTGTTGTTATGAGCTATAACTTGTAAACCAGGATTAGTCGATTATGGTTATCAAGTGAGGGTAACATATTTCTTTTGCGAATCACAGCTAAGTGATTTGATGTAATCAATAAAAATCGGTTTGACAAAAACCAGTCACAATATACCGATATTAGTCATCGGTTCTAGTTAACCAGCCACAATTATCAATCAAAGTTAACCTATTGAGCAAGTTACGATTAACTAATTTCAAATGATTAATAACTTATTTTTCCAAAACAGATCAGGCTCAATTCATATCATCAAGTGATTGCGAATAGCTGTGAACTAATAGCAGTTAGCTGATCGTGATTAACAAATTGCGATTAGTTAGTCATAACCTTGTATTTCCAATAACCACAACCAACCACTTAAAATAAATTCGTAATTGTGGTTACCTGGTTATGGATAATCAAACATGGTTAACAAGTAAATTATTATTATTATTGTGGTTAAACAGTACCGGATAGTTAACTTATTAAAGAGAATCAATAAGTTATTTATCGAAAATAGTGCTACCTAATTGTGGTTGTCTAATAATTCATTAGGAGTAACCGATCTCGGTTTAGAAATAAAGATTAACAAATATTTACTACCCAATAACGATTAACTATTTTTTCAATGATTGACAATCGATTCTTCGAAATCTGGTAAAGGTATATTGTTATCCTTGAATCATTGTTCTTAACTAATAACGAATAAACAATTAAGATTAAATACCTTTTTTTAAGTACTGCTGTGGTAACTGATTGTGGTTATCTGTCAATGAACAGGGTTTAACTGATAAAGGTTGACAGAAATGTGCTAACCGATAGCGGTAGTTCAAAAAATTTGATTAGTAGTCATGAACAATCAATCACTACTGAATCATTAACATTACCCGGATACTGTTAACTAATAAAACATTGAAAACGTATTTTTTATTTCCGTTTCGGCTAACCATTCATTGGTAACATAATAAGAAATTGTCTCCGTTAGTGAAACTGATGTATGGTCGAATCCAATAACTGTAAAACATAAAGTAGCACCTTTATACATACAAACAAATTCTTTACTACCTTTCTCTCACCACAACTGCCTACTTGCCTATTTACACAATCTTTGTAAACCTAGTAGCATAGCATGCACTAAACAAACTTGAGCACTCTTATATAATATCTTCAGGTTGTGTAAAGTAGAATTCATGAAATAGCGTAGGAAGTGTCAGACTCAGCTTTTCCCTTTCTAACTAGATTGTAATATCTGATATCATTGCCAGTAAGAACAGTAAACTTGGACGATGATCATATTTAATACGTTGTGTCTGAGTACCTCCGCTGCTATGGTGTATCCCATGGTAATAACTCCATTTCATTATAGTTCATGCTTAGAAAATCAACGAGTAATAAAGTTTGGTGCTTGAGTTACACAGTCACCCCAAAAGACGACAGGCAATGAAACCTTGTTTTTTGGCAGGATCCACTAGCGGGCCGTCGGGAAGAGAGACGAGAGAGAACAGCATCGTGCCCGAGGTGCTGGAGACCACAAAGGAGAGTCCGCCTTCAAGTCCGGAGCGCACGTCGCCCCCTAGACTAGGCCCGGGGCAGGTGAAGCCCAGGGGCTTCCGCCTATCCAGCACCAAGCCTGTAGAGCTCAAGCTGGGGCTGCAGATGACCAAGGGGCAGCTGGAGGTGGAGGTGCTCTGCGCCCGCCACATCCCCGCGCGTGAGACGCCGCCCGACACCTACGTGAAGTGCTACCTACGTGACGGCGACCGCTGGCTGCAGAAGAAAAAGACTAGGGTAGTGAAGCACTCCTGCGAGCCGCAGTTCAAACAGACTCTGAAGTACCAAGCCTGCGACGTCCTGGGCAGGAGCCTCGTGATCATGCTGTGGGAGCGACAGGGCGGCTTCGAGCACAACCTCGGCCTGGGCGGCGCCGAGGTCGCCCTGGACTTGCTGACGCTCACCAGCATCACCACGGGCTGGTACCCCCTGTTCCCCATCCATTCCCTAGGATCCGACTCCAACGACTCGCCTTGATTTGTCTCCAAGAAGCTGAGAACTTCTTAAATCTCCGTTTTCCAGGTTCTTTAGTTGGCTAACACAGACGTCACGCAAACTAGGCACGTTGCTGCGAAGACGCAGAAGGGCTACTACAGAACTAGTTTTGGCTTGATATCGCGATAGTTAATTCATAACTATGAAATTCTAAGTTGCCAGTGGTAGTAATAAGGGTTGTCAACTAACCAGGTGCTTGACTAGTAAAACTATTTGTCTTTCACAGCCAATATCTCGTGTAGAAGAAGATTACCAAATGGTGATTCACACCTGGTCTCTAGTAACCTTCACTGTTTCTACTACCAAGATAGTTAGATCCAAATCGTGACATAATAGGATGCAAATAGACGTAGTTGTCAACTAATCAAGTGTTGATCATCAGCTAAATGGATAGAACAACACAGGCATTTCAGTTG
Organism: Agriotes lineatus; assembly: GCA_940337035.1. Lineage (NCBI taxonomy): Eukaryota > Metazoa > Arthropoda > Insecta > Coleoptera > Elateridae > Agriotes > Agriotes lineatus. Next base: position 3,413 of record CALNHX010009458.1, read on the forward strand.
AAATTCATTGTCTTTCAGTATGTGTATTTCTATAAAAAAGATAATCACAATAACATTTGGAATGCTGGAAGAAATATAAAATACCTCATAGTTGAGCAGAAAAACAACTCGGCAACTTGGAGAAGAACAGTAATGAGAGAGATAGAAACACAACATAAAATAGCTAGGGTAGAATAGATCAAGAAGGAGTAGAGAAAAACTATAAAATGTTTCGGTCTGTGGACTATATGAAATGAATGCGCAATAATCAATAATAAACCGCTTGGTGATTGGCGCCTGATTATTTGGCAATCCTCAATACTTCTACTGCCAACTTGCTATCTCAACACTACAGCCTAACTATTAGGTCGAATTTTAATGTTTCTGCAGTGGCACTTGTACGCTTTCGCACGTTTCCTCAATAAAGAACGGCAATATCTTTTAGATAAGCATACACGTTTCTTGCGGTACTTTAGTATTACAGCCCCACAAAGTTACTACATTATGATGCTTTAATAGTATTTTGATTGGGTGCGTACGCCCGCGCAAACGCAGCTGTACGCATGCAGAAATATATTTAGTGTGAAATAAGTCGAAATATCTTGAAGTTGTTAAAGCAAGCACGTGCGATTAAACTGTGATAAATTTTGGTATGTCACTATAATATTGATTTTTAACATTTAAAACGTGACAGTTATTTTTATACATAAATTATCAATGCATTTGAGACTGCTAGGAACGTTTGCTAGAAACATCCTGACATAAGCATTTTGACAAATCAGTAGAGGAATACCTTTCTAAGTTTAGTGACGACACTCTTAGTGCTTAGTTAGGGTAACAGCGATCGTATAAAGTTTTGCAAGAAAGAGCGTAGTCCCAATCTCAATCTATAATTTATCGGACAGGGGGCAGCCTCTTTCATTCCTTCCCATTCTGTTAGTTATCGGTAACGAGAAAACAATCACAGTATTGAGTAATTCTGATGTGATAATATATTATACTGCTTCAGGCTCAGCGAAGGCTTTAACTGTCCGTGGAATCCATTTATTAATCACCTAAAATTTGGTTAAAACCAATCAAGTCGCCTTAAATGAGTCGTTTGCAATTGTAGACAAGTACAGAAAATGAAATCAATTGGGACAAAATTGCTGATGTCATTACAGTAAGTAGGAAAAATTAGTATCAAGTTGAATTTACCTACATTAATACTACACACTAAGTAGAATGAATAGAGTACAAATACCACTACAGTTTACTTATAAAGTAATATTTTGACATTTTCTCCGTGAAAATCAACAGTCCCAAAATCAAAAGCAAAAACAAATTAACAGCGGAGAGTAGACGCACAGTACAAGTGCTGATACACAACTGATGCTTGCCACTGTAGCTGTCAGTGCTGGGTTACGCCTCCACATCACACCTTGAGTAACGTGACAAGTTGGTGTGGGATTGGGCAGTTGTTCTCGCGCCAAACAAGCCTTGTTATCCAGAACCAACTAACGCTCCACATTTCATGAAAGTCGAGCACTGCCACAACCATAAATAAACTTAGCTTGATACTACAGTGATCTTAGCTGCCTAACAATTGGTATATTAGCTAATTTTGTCCGCACATTAAAGCCTTTGCCATAATACATACACCTGAAAAAGGCATGAATGGAAATAAAAACAATCTTTACAAATGCGTTCACGTGAGTGAACCCAAAATGAAGAAGAAATGTGTTTCTGTGATTGATCTATGAGGCAAATTGACCCTAAAGGCAACATATTGAGGTGGTATTTTTCTTTTCGCTGTCCTACAGGCAAATGAACTTCAATTTGTATGTACTGAAACAATTTTGAAATGCTAAAAAACTGAAAACGAAAGGCAGTAGTTTTATCAACGTAACTAAAAACCCAATCGATTTTTTTATTAGGTAATATTTTTGTCAAACTACTGCATTAATATTTTTGACATGTTAGCACTCGTTCATTAAATAAGGCCAAAAGTTTGCCTTCATCACAGGAATGCTTAAAACTGAGCTGAAGCACCAAACTGTCCAGATATTTACAATCAATACTTATAGTTCGTAATGATTTAAGTTGTCTAACGTTCTTGGAAGAAGCAAGACATTAGAAGTGGTCTGATGCGATAGCATTGTGATTTCTGGGGAGGTTTTTAGACAGATTGTATAACACCACCGACTGGTACCATGCACGTTGAATTTCTATTAATAGAAATGTTACGTTTAATCTAAAATTGCACAGCCCATAATCACTTTGAGCCTATCGTTTTGAATGTAAGCAACCCAACGTACTTAAAATATTATAGTGCTATATCTAATTTAATGTTAGTTATTTCAGGATATTGTAATAAGCATATTAAGTTGCCTACTCTCCCGTAAATCATTCTGTATCAACCCACATTTTCAAAAACATGTAGGGGAAATGTGCCTATGCTGGACCCCCGCCAATGATAGACCACTAGCTGTATTTTCAAATTTACCACGCATAATATAGTACCGCCATATTGGTTAGGTTGATTGAAGTTTACACTCGGTTGTTTACAAGTTAAAAGTATTGATATAACAAAGTAGCTTGGCATGATGTTAAGTAACTTTTGTTTTACGGAAGGAACTGTTGCATGTTAATTGCCTGGCAAAAATTGAGGTTATGGCAAAGAACAAAAAATCTTGGGATTTTTATCTGATTTATGCAATGTGGCCTATGATGAACCCTTTAACTGTATCCTATGATGGACCATCATTAGCAATGAGTTATTTCTCTTTTTCATTTATATATATGGCATCCAAAAAAAGACAACGGTGAGACGAGCATGACATGCGACAGTCTATTCAAAACGTACAAGACCACAATATGGGCTTTAAATTGGCTGCAAAGACCTTCAAGGTTCCAAAAACAACATTGCGAAGGCGTTTGGCTAAACAGGACAGTTCCAAGGGTGATTTGGGAGGACGAAAAGCAACTTTCTCTAAAGCCATCGAAGGGGAGATTGCAGTGCATATTGTTTTATAGTTTGTTCTATATTTTGTCTAATAAAACTTTAAAAAGACATTTATTTTAAAGGGGGACAACATGGGCACATATGTGCCAACGATGGACCTCTCGACTTTTTTTAAAATGCCTATGTTGTTAAACACGAAATTAATTGGTAAAAAATCACCCTATACTATAATAAACTTCAAATTAAGTATAGATTTTCGTATAAAAATAATTAATAACCCCAACACTAAAAAAGATGTAATGATATTTCCTTAAGGGTTCCATCATAGGCACATTTCCCCTAATATATACAGATGGGCCACATAACTTGAAGTCCCTTACTTCCTGAGATTGCAACCCAATGAACACATATTCTGGCAATACAGTTACTCAATAATTAACTAAAAGGAGTATTGCTTAAAATAGCTATTTCTGAATTTTCGTACGGTCTATTTGCAGTTGTATTGAATTTATCATACACTAAAATAGTGTCAGTTCTTTCTCTGCTTTTGCTTCTTTGCCTTCTTAGAGTTTGTTCCCCCACTATCTACTTGTGAACCGATTCAGCCACCTCTTCTTCGGACATTCGCTTAGAATGCAGCACTTTCTCTGCTTTGAACTAATGGCCATACCATTGGGGCGTGCTTCTGTCATTTTATCTATGACTGATGCCATCCTCATGATATTCTCACGTTCTAGTTCATGACACAGTCTAATTAAACTAGTATTATTGGTTTGTTTTGCGTATTTTTGGTGCATCAGCATGCATGATAGTCATAGACTAACACTTTGCAACATAGAAGGCTAGTTGATAGACGACTGTCTTGTAGACCTTTGCCATGAAGTAATTGAGCATTCATCGATTGCAAAGGTCACTAGTGACCTGGTGCCACGTCAGCGAAGCTGTGTTGACTTTAGGACGCTGATACTATCAGGGGAGATTATTTTTTTCCGATTGGTTTTATCGATGGTGATTTCGTTTCAGTCCATTTTCACCCAGCTGGTTGCACCTGATAGTTGAAGTCTTGATGGGTTTCCTAAGCGAAAAAGACATCGGCGACATACAGCATCGACTATAGGTCGTTTGTTTGAATATCTACCGTAGTTGTGTCCATCCAGAGAATGAAGAGCTGATTCCTTGGTGTACGCTAGCACTGATGCAGAATGACGGCAACATCATAATAAGTCACCTAACACTGCTTATGGCATTTTGGTAGAGGTGTTGGTATTTTTGGTTTATTTTTTAAATTTTTAGCGCATCTCCATGCCCGATAGTCATATACTAGCACTCTGCACCATAGAGGGCGACTTGGTGGACGTCTGCCTTGTAGACCTTTGCCTTGAGGTAGTTGGGCATTCGTCGATCGTAGAGGTCACTATTGACCACTGGTACCACTTCAGCGAATTTGTGTTAACTCCTGCTCTTATATCTAGGAAGCTGTTACTATTTACTTTATTCAGATTCTTTTCATCGATGGTGATTCACCCTCAGTCCATGTTCACACAGCTGGTTGCACTTGATTGTTGAAATCTTGACAGGTCTCGGGGTTTGTTTAGAATCTGTTGCATCTATGTGCATAGTGTGAATGAAGAGCTAATCTTTGGTGTACTGCAACACTAATGTAGAATGGCGGCAACGTCGCAATGAGATATCGGACACTGCTTATGACATTTTGGTAAAGGGGTTGAAGCCTGATCGGGGTGCCCGCTGTATGAGGTCATTGGGGACTATGGCGAAGGCTTCCTCTGCTTGTTAACATTAATTAAATATAATGTATTGTCATACTAATAGTCTTAAAACTTACATAGCATGTAGCATGTAATGATAATTTAATTGTTTTGCTTTTCACTCAGCATCATCAATCCAAATTCGGATTTTCACAATTACTTTAATGTCAAATCATTTAGATCGAGTAGGTACCTGTGTTGCCATGAAATGTGAACGTTGGGTTGTAGTCACAATTTAACTTTGGTAGCTGAATTTAATTTCAAACAAGACGAATGCGACCAGTCGCAATGTAGGTAACCATGGTGTTATGCAACTAGAAGTCTAACCGATTTCATAACCGAATAAAATCTACAGTAAGTGCAATTCTGCCTTGCCTCTATACAATAACTGAGCGGTATATTCCAGCAATGATATATCTACCAAAACGGTCCTAATATATACACTTTATATATCATATTCGTACTATAATTACTGTATTTAAAGTATATTCTCTTATCTAACCGCCGCATTTCCAGCTCTAGGGAGTTAGGTGTATTTTGAAAGCTCGACGGCGACATGATGGGTAGGCGAAGCAATTCGTTTATTTTCTGATATCGACAGTTATGCATATCATCAGTGTCTATATTACATCGATTAATTTCGCTGCATTAGGCTCTACAAGAAGAGAGTTATGGAACATGCTTGCTTTAAATATATAGTTTTGCTGAATTTCTAGGGTTCACCGAGCTCATATGTGTAATAATTAACATAGGGTCGTTATGAGAATTTTACTACGAGTTAGATTAAATTTAATATTACACTATTTAAGCGTAGGTTGAATGTGTCGTTACATAAGATGCACTCGTTTTAACGGATTTTTTGACAACACCAAGACGGTCTAGAGAGACTATTCATTCGTTTATAAACAGACATTTAAACGACAACGTAAAGTACTGTTTAAAATCGTAGCTAGCAAAGCTATTAAAACGTAAGAACGATCAATTTAATTGCAATTTATAATGTTTATACTAGTTAAAAACAGTATTAATTAACAGTTAAAGTCATGTACTTAATATTAATTGGTAATAGGGATTAGCTGATATGATACAATTGGGAAATGATCAGAATATTAACGAATTAATAAATATAAAAAGAGGGTGGTGGTTTATGATAAAATATTAATATTATACACCAATCAAACTGCTTCAGTTATGTAAGATCGATAACTTAGATTAATACTTACGTATGACATATACAAAATATACAAAATAACTCTTTCTAAACACTTTTAATCCTAATGCAATATAATTGCAAACCCAAAATGAAGCTACGTCTTCACTTGTTGCACCAGGCAATGACGTAACAATGACGTAAAGTGACTCTAATTTTGGCATTTTGAAACTGTAGATTTAATAAACAGATTTTATGAAAGTTTTTACTTGAAAGTATATTTCCAAGGTTTGATAGCAAAGGCCCTGATCATTTATATAACTAATAAAATCTTGAATTTTGTCCATTAACAGCGCATTCCAAATATCTTTATTATAAGAGAAAGAATCTAACTAGGTTACATATTGATAAAGCCCTTTATAACTGTTCTATTTTGCATATAAAGTTTAACAATGTTTCATTTTGAAAAATATTTATAGACATAAAAGTTTAAAAATTAATGTAATATTTTTTACGCTACTGAGGCGATAAAAACAATAAGGGCGGATTAAGTAAGTATATCTAATTTTAAAATGGAATTGATTACCTTAAAATGATCTGTCTATATTAAATACGTGTGTTGTGACATCCAATGTAATTATATGAAAACTTAAGCGACAACCAGCTACATACAACCCTAGAAATTCGAAATCGTGATGCCCTGTATATACTAACGCCAAATCGTATAACTGACCAAAGAAGTTCCACGCTTCTGCACGTTCCACGTTTATGAAACTGGTCAGAATTTTAAGATGCCCAAAAGAGGTGCAATGCAAAACCATGTTTATAATTCTCTACATCTGTAAGGCCCCAGGTAATGCTCACTATGCTTTTTCATGATTTAGAACACTAGACAAGGCTATTTTAACATAGCGTGAATCGAAATTCGTGCACATCAACAGAGCGAGTTTGGTTAATAGGTAGGGTTAAATGGAAGGAAAATACAAACCACTCAACCATTCAGGATGCATCATTTCAACACTCATAAAAAACGACTCTTCAAACTATCCATTCACAGTGTCGACTATAACTGATCTAGGACAACTCGCGGGGACCGAGTCGCCACCGTCAACTAACAATTATCTCTCCGCCAGGCTACTCGCCGCTAGGTTACTCGCCGCTGTACCAACTCGCTGCTGTATCAACTCGCCACGGCGAATAATCACATTTGCACAAAGATGTAAGTATTTGGATAAACGATAAACTTAGATGAATTTAGACATTTATTGAATAATTAGTATAATTACATAATAATTTAAATTAATTTTATAATAGGTACATACACAATATAATAAGTATTATGGTTCCATTTCATAATTATCGGCAATTCCTAACTACTCAATTTTAGTTCTGTTAGCATAGTCTCTTACTGAGGATAGTATCCTTATATCAGCATCGAGATATGTTTTAACTTAATTGGGGGATTCTGTTCTGCCACAAGTTGTTCATAGTACCTATAGATCTCCACCCCATGCTGCACTTTACGAATTTCATCAATGAATTTCCATATAGTAAGATGATTCATATCTAATTCAATTTGTAATCGTTAGTGAGCAGTTATTGGTTTGATCGATTCCATTTATAGTACGCTGATATACATTCCACATTTCATGCGGGAATAAAGCGGGACGGCATAATTCTCTTGAACCAACCAAGTATTGGTTCTAATTTATTAGGTATTATAAAATAAACTGGCACAGCGGCGAGTTGATACAGCGGCGAGTTGGTGCAGCGGCGAGTAAGCTGGTGCGGAGGCTAGTTGGCCGCGGCAAGTTAAACTCGGTCACTTGTTCCGTTTCGACTATAACCAGACAAACTCGAACTATTTCTTTAGATTTGGGAAGAGATAAACGTTGTAAGAAGCTAAATTTTGGCCATTCCATGGTAACGTGTAAACTGATGCATGGTCCTAGTAAAGTAATATTTTTTTCTGACTAAATACAGCCATTTGCTCTTGATTTAATCGCTCAAAATTTGCAATAAATCGGTGTAATAGTCATCAATATTGAAAATTATTTCCTACTCATCCTAAACAACAACAGCCATAACCTTTCCAGCTATTAACACCACCAACTTTGTCTTCTTGGACGTCAGTAATGAACCCAAGTCTTTTCAACACATATGAAACACTCACATCTCTCCAACGAAACATTCATTGGTCCACATTGTTAGTCCAATCCAAAATCACTGAAAGCTTCGTTCACTGACTACCAGACACACTTGACTCGACAGACCGACCTGAAATGTTTTGACATGTGCTCGTTTGAGCAATACATATACCTAAATACATACCGACAGGGAGCATTATCTGTGCTCTTACATGACATTAAAGATATGAAATATGAACAGAACTGAAAAAGTTTCAGTTGTAATTTTACGGTATTGCAAGAACTTATTTTTAATAATTGCACTTGTGGTTTATATTCTGAACGAATGTTGGAACGTGACAGACTTATGGGATGTTTTGTACCCAGCTTCGGTAATTATTACCCGATAAATGTTGTTTGTGTTTTAAGTTCAACTTGAACTACGAAACAGAATCTTACAAATGTCACAAATAATGGTAGGTGTTGTACATAGTAACGGAAAATTAGTGTTTGTAGTTACGCACCTGTAAACATACGTAAATGATGCTCAACATGCGTCGTGGAAACACGTTTCAATCGAGGGCCTCTATCTAGGCACAGTGCCCATATGTTTCTAAGTATAAGTTCTCATACGCCACACTTTAGTTCCAACCAGACAGCTCAGACTTCCGATTAGAATAAATGCCAACTTCTTCCTTTAATCTCTTAATTAGTCTCAATAAAGACTCGTCTGTTTATAAAACAATGAATATTGCATATCAGCAACAGTTCATACCTCAGTTGTACAATCATCATTGAGACTTGCCACTAACATATTAATAATTATTGTAATGTAAGAATCAAATCAGCTCTGAGTTACGTGTAAGTTCATCATATATTCACTTAAGATAGTATAAGTGAAATATATAAATCGGCAGCTAATGACTGAATGCAAGTACGGGACAATTTGTAAAGGTTCTGTCTTCCGTAGTGTAGCAGACCTTATGATATCTACTTATAACGCATTTTGCATTGCAAACAAAATGTCACTACTTATATATTTTTATGAGATGATCACATTTTTTATACAACCTAGTGACATTTTCTAGCTAGTCGTTCTAAATAATCATGGCCTAACACTGAAACGCGACAATCCTCTCTTTAATATACTCTGTGGAAGGCATTTGGTTATAAATGTGAGTCCCTTTGTATTATATTAGTGTTACATATCCTCTAGAACCCTAGCCAGACAATCTATATTCGTGTGATGTAGCTTACTCTTGGGAGCAGACTAGAAGAACTGCATACAGTCTATCTTCCTCTCTAAAGTAACTAGCGGCCGGTGGTGATATGTAGAGCGCCGGCCCGTATTTAGACCTGTGCAACTAATTTTAACACGTTGATAAAACTAAATTAATGTTACTAAAGTCGTTTGATGCAATCATGTAGACTCAAGTACTTTACATCACATTTCCGTGACACACTTTAAGCTGCGCTATCGTTCCTCCTCGTTCCTTTCCGCAAGGTCCAATCATTAGCGACGCGAAGCATGCATACAGTCTGTTCCCAAAATATACTGTACATGTTATATTGCTGTGCCATGGAACATATCCTTTGAATTTTGGAAAAGCATTGCACGCTTCTATTGTAGCTTTTCAGTAAATATGAAATATTTATCATTAAGTACAGGAGGCTAATGAGGCTGCTTGCGTTCTGATTTTATTCGTTAGTAGTTTTTGCCATGTGAGAATTTTAAAACACTGCTGAAAGCTGTTGTGTTCTACAACTCTCACTAGTGTTCTACTCTTTACTTTAAAGATGTGAAGCTTACAGGAACTGTTTAATAACTGTGTAGCTTAAAACCAATACTGGGTGTTTACATATGTTTAATGTGTAGAAACAGCAGAAATATTTTATATATGTGTAGCTAATAGTTTGCCACAATGTAACTTGTATGCACTCAAGAAATGAAATATATTACACATTAAAACTATGTATTATGTACTAATTGTCAAACAATGTTGCCCTAAATAGTAATCTATAAAACCCTACCCACTGCTATTGTACGATACTTTTAATATTTATGGCCCTTTTATCACTTGAACATCTTATATCTTAATGCTGCGGTAAATTGAAGACTAACTTTAAAATTCAATTAACTGAAATATGACTTTAACAATTATATAGGTGCAAATGTATTTTTTTGCATTTCATACCAGAAATGACATGAAATTTGAAGCACTGTAAAATGAAATATTTTTCTATTAAAAAGTCTTGTAATCAATTTCTCTGATTTTGTAAAACTGAATCACAATAACTAGCAATCTTGTCATAGCATTTTACCATGACAAGTGCAAATACACCAATTTTTCTCATTTCTAAAATCAATGTTGCTTAAATACAAAATTTTGCAGTAAAGCAAGGTGGATCTTCATCGACTTTGTTCATACAACAATGCAAGCATTTATAGAGTACAGAACATTTATCCTTGTTTAGCAGAAAATCAAACCCCATTTTAAGCAGTCGATTAGCAACTCCTGTACTTATTTTCTCAAAGCGTATGAAGGTGTTGAATATCCGAATTATTTTTGTTAACAACCTGTTATAAATGTGATGTAAATTAGTGTACATGTAAATGAATGTATATGCTGTAAAAAATAAAGGTATTAAAATGCAAAAGTGTTCATCACTTTACTTTACATTACTTTCATTTTCAGTTGTGATCACATAATCTTAACATAATGTGACGGTGTGGATTTATTGGCTGTAACCGAGCTCTGTGGAGTAGTGGTTAGCACGTCGGCTTAGCATTTGGGGAGGTTGTGGGTTTGATTCCCGCAGCCGTCTGCTCTGATTCAAATTTTTAAGTGGTTTTCCTGAGTGAACAGAGTACCCTCTCTGAGGCCAACGCCGGGGCATTCTCCACCACTCCTCTCTCTCACCCATCCTGAAATTCACGTCGTTGGCTGAGGGAGGCAAGGTCCCTATAGTAGCCCGCCCCCAGTAGTAGGAATTGAAATGACCTTCAACCTTTGCCTTTTTACCTTTTTATAAGCGGGACATCATTGGAAGAGGCTTAGGTCCTAAGAATATTTGTAGGCCCCAAACAGTAACAGGTGTGAAATACAATTCTCTCTAATGTTGCCTCCCTTGAGTTGAGGGCCCCGGGTTCATTCAAACCCTCTATCTTGCCACTGTGTAGAGTGCCATCGATTTGATTTACCCCCGACATAGATTTACTTCAATTGTTTTTTCAGAGGAGTGCAAAATAGAGAATATTGAAACCTTTATCCAAGTGATAGACGATTTAAAGGAGAACAACAGAGAAATTAAAAACAATTTGAGGAGGTAAGAAGATTTTCAAAAATAGATTATAAAGATGGGAAAAAGAAAAACCAAGCAATAAAGTTGTTATAAAGGGGTGGAATGCCGATACTAAATATAACATTAAGGAAGATTTAGAGAATATGTATCAACAATTGAAGAAGCTTTCACCGTAAGAAACCAAGGGTAAAGTAGTAATAGCAGAAATAAAAACTTTCAAAGGCTAGCTGGCAGTCATGAAGAATAAAAACAAACTAAAAAATAAAAAAAATTGTAAAAGTCTTTACTCAGAACTTCCCTCGCAAGCGGGCATTGTGACACTAAACAATTTTCAAAATCAATGGAAACTAGAAGTAAAAATATTTTAACATTTCTAGTAATACTGAAACAATAAAAGGAAACACTTGCTAATGTGAGTTACATCAATTTTCAAATTTAAACAAACCATTATCGGCGGTGGGATTTGAACTACAGCGCCTCAGAATGCGACTTCAGTTTCGCCGTGCGCTCGGCTGTATTAAAACAAACGCACTTATTGTTGCTCCTATTTCACTCTATTTATATTTATCCTGTATCCATTGCGTTCCATTTTTGTCAAGTGTAAAGCCTGAACTATGTGCAAATTATTACTTTTATCTATTTTACAGTTAAAGCAAAAATAAACAAACATTTAGTTTTTGAGACGCTCACGTTGCACATGTTGGGCTCCAAAATATTCCTTATTTCTTCAAGGGTAGAAACCTGAGCTATGTGCAAAATATTATCTCATATAAGTAATAGATCTTGAGTTAAAGTAAAAATTGGAAGAATTTTATTTATTAAGGTGCGCACCCAGTGTATCTTTTACCGAAATTATATCGGTTTCATGCCAGGAAGGCATAGGTATAATCTGCATGCAAAATATTGTCTTCCTCCAACAATTAGTTTTAAGTTATACCGGAAATAGACAGACAGATGTCAGACAGACGGACAAAATTGAGAACACCTGTTTTCCGTCATCTAGAAACGCGTGAAGATTTGAACACATCTCAGAAGGTAATTTTTCGCGATTACAATAGGTACTTTCTTCCTTTAAACGAGGGTAGTAAAAATATACATCGATAATGATCTGACTGAAAACAGAGATCAGTACAAAAGAGAATTAGGGAAAAGACTAGAGAAGGAAGAAAATCCAACCAAAAAGGTTAAGGTATGTCATAGCAGAAACTAGTTATAGAGGGTTGTACTACATACATGGATCTGCAACCCGAAGCTAGAAGATCTGGCCAAGAGAGGCAAATGACCTTCAAAAAACCAATAATATCGAGAAAACGGAAAATTTCTGGCAAAGAAACGGACATGAGAAAACAGAAAACAAAAACACAAGTAGATGAGAATGAAAAAATCAGAAAAACAAGTAATTTAATGTTAGTAACTTGAAATGTCAAAGGGACTTACTACGAGGACGCTTTGAAAAACCTGGTCATGGAGGCAAACATATATCACACAGACATTCTAGCAATCTAGGAGACCAACCAAAGAGGAACCATGACTACAGAAATTGAGGACTACGTATTTTTTAATGACAGGAGAGTAACAAGGTAACTGGGCACCGGTTTTTTACTAAAACATCAATGTTGAAATCATGTATAGTACGTTTTTTTCCTATAAAAATTTTCAAGGACAAGATAAAATTGGCAAAACTGCTTTTTTTAAATTATTAGAAAATTTATTTTCGTCAGGTTTTTCTGTAAACGACTTTTGTCACTTTGACATTTAAAATTAAATTGTCAGTTTTTCCTTTTTGAAACTGAATACGCGTGAAAACGGAATCTTTTAAAATTAAATATAGTGAAGTGTGCAGAGGAACTATTGGATCTGCATCTTAACACACCAGAAGAAGACGTTTACGAAAGATTAGCAAGAGTTTTTGATGTACATAGAACTTTAATGCCAGATTTTAAATTTCCCACCAATTTTTAGTTCTATAAAGTTACTAAAACAAATTTTTCCAACATATATTTTTTAAAGGAATCCAAGTTATGCCAACATAAACCCTAAATTCTTTGACCTTGAAAATTTTTATAGGAAAAAAACGTACTTTACTAATGTTTGAAGCAGTGCAAGGACGAGTGTGTTATATAAGAATTTCAGGCGTAGAATCAGTACCTATAATAAACATACACATGTTAACTGAAAATAGAAATGAGGAGGAAGAAAACATCTTTTACGAGAACGTAGAAAAATTATATGTTGAATTACCTACCTCAACAGGATACCAAGCTAGTTATAAGCGACTGTAACGCTATGATTGGTAATGAAGAAGTATATATGCCAATTATAAGTAAAGAAAGCAAACACAATATGACAAATGATAATGGTGGACGTCTGATCAGTTTTGCAGCAACAAAAAACACCATGTGATAAGTATCTACTTACTTCCACCGTAGAGACATATGCAAAGCAGCATGGATTTCACAAAATGGCAAAGTAACAAACCAAATTGGTCATGTGTTGATCGAAGAACAATATACCAGTCTAATTACTAATGTCAAAAGGAGCAGATGCAAACGTGTTAAGAGACATGTCGCAATTTTTAAACAAGCTTTACAAGTGGCAAAAAATATTTAATTTCATTAAATTCATTTTTATTTCAAGTAGATAACATGTTGAACAGCCCTCGTATGTGTTGTAAAGTTATTGTAGCGGTAAAAATTAAAATCGAAAAGATAAATAATACTGAAATGTATTTTGAAAAACTGACCTATTTAGAAATTTATAGGTTAGCTGCAGAGATAAGAATATTTATATGTTTTTTACGTTCTAGTTGAGTCTCTGTGTGAAAAAGAACGGCTAAAAACACTAACACTTCTGAGCACGTGTATGGTTTATATTTACAAAAGTTGCACTTATCGTTGTTGACTAAAACTAACCTCATTAATTACACAAATTAAAAATATCTAAGGAACTACTTACCGTAACTCAGCACTGCACTTATTTCGGGAAATAAAATTTACGAACGATAACCGCTTTTAAGAACACAGCACATATTTTATTCTTTCTCAAACTTAATTGACGGCAGTGACTGGATGATCACCCCGCACGCACTTGCGTTGGCATTGGCTTGTTTCAATAATTCCAGGGCATCACTGATTTTTGTAAAAATGCTAGTTTTATTTTTTTTTAAATGCTAGTTTTATTTTTTGCATTCCTTCGGTTATGGAAAATGAAAAATGGTTAGCAACAGTATGAATAGATGCAATTTTTTTACACTTTAGCTCTAAAATAATTAGGGGAGCCAATAATTGGACATTAAGAATTTAACACGAGATGAAAAAAAAATTGACCGGAAGTCGATCTCGGAAAAGAAATCCGATTTCCGGTTTCTATATATTTTTGGAATCTACTCTTCAAGCTGAGTCGAATGATATATATCTCGTCCTCCTAAAATATATCTCCATTTTCTTGCTTCTCAGTTTTTAAAAATTTAAATTTCGTCTAGCAAATTACAGAAAATCGTTTTTATACTTTTTTTTCTCAATAACGGTTGCAGATACGAAAAAACTGCAGAAGAACAAAAAGATTCTAAACAAAACAGAAAACTCAATTTGTATTTTAGAATCTAACAGCGGCGCACCGCAAAAAAGTTCAGGGGGAGAAAAGGAAGCATGACCCCTGAAAAAATATCTCCCTGTAGATTCTCACAACCATTTGATATGCTCAATGATGTAAGCCCTGCAGCGTAACCTGTATTCGAAATTTGAGCTAAATATCTCAAAAACTGCAGGAGCTATAAAGGAAAAAGTTAAAAGTTAAAAAAAAAATTGACCGGAAGTCGACCTCGGAAAAGAA
Organism: Agriotes lineatus; assembly: GCA_940337035.1. Taxonomy (NCBI): domain Eukaryota; kingdom Metazoa; phylum Arthropoda; class Insecta; order Coleoptera; family Elateridae; genus Agriotes; species Agriotes lineatus. Next base: position 18,512 of record CALNHX010009458.1, read on the forward strand.
ATCCGATTTTCGGTTTCTATATATTTTTGGAATCTACTCTTCAAGCTGAGTCGAATGATATATATCTCGTCCTCCTAAAATATATCTCCATTTTCTTGCTTCTCAGGTAATAATAACAAGTTAAAAAAGAACAAATTTCCGTTGTAAAAAGGAGGTGCGCGGTTTGTTTATCTTGGGGTTGCTGTATGCAAGATGAGATTGTTCGGCAGATTAAATTCAAAATTGTTTTACTCGATCTGTGTGTAACGGTGCACACCCTGGTTGCTTTTAGCTCGTGTATGTCCCTGCGTTGCGTTGTGTAAATTTTTTACTGGTTACGGCGGTTGATTTGGCAGAGTTACAATTGCTTAACCTGAGCGTTCGTACTTAGGCTAACTTTACTCAATTCGTGTAGGGGCTGGAGACCTTCAGTTCTTCCACCAAAAGAAAACAACGTCATGGAAATCGATTGTTCTTTATTAGGACCAAAGTAAAAGCTCTACATTACTCTTAAAATTATTGCGCTGTTGGGAGCTTAACCGGACGTCGGGCGTTCGTTTTTATCTCGCCTAGTGGCAAGAAGGGCTGTCTGCCAACCTGAGTCTGGTTACTATGGGGCCTGGTTGTGTTAAGTGTAGTAATAGAAAGGCAAAGAATTGGTACTCACGCCCCTACTAACGTGAAAAAGAAAACCTCGCAATGTCCTGCTGCGCTGTACCTAAGGAAATAAGAAAGACAAAGAGTTGGTACGTAACGCTCCCTTACTAACGAGCAAAGAGAGAGCTCGCAATGTCAGGTTGCGCTGTACCTAGTGAAATAAGAAAGACAAAGAGTTGGTACTCAACGCTCCCTTACTAACGAGGATAAAGAGACCTCGCAATGTCAGATTGTGCTATACCTAGCGAAATAAGACAAAGAGTTGGCACTCAACGCTCCCTTACTAACGAGGACAAAGAGACTTCGTAATGCCAGGTTGTGCTGTACCTAGGGAAATAGGAGTTAAATAAGTGAGAAGCTGTTGTAGTAGTTCTCCGTGTTACGCGTAGCACGGCCAACTAAATTACTATGGCCTGCACATAGGGAACACCCCCTGTAGCCACCTATTGTGAGAATTTAAAAGCATTTGGTGTGTTTCTTAGCTCAAATGTCAAAATCTGACATTTAACTTTAAAAGGTTAGTTGCACCATGAAATCTCAGTTTATTGTTTTTGTTGAAATTTAACACAATTTCTAATAAATCAATACATAAAGTACGTTTATTTGTAGAAGTCTTAATTAGTACAGATAAACCTAACAGGCAAAACTATCACAAGTAGTTAATATTTTATGAAATGAACAGTACCTAAATATAGTGGACCAGATCATTGTCGACACAACGCATACTATATCTAGAATTTTTAACAGTTTCTGGGCTTTATCGGCTTTGTTAGAACCATGCATTTTCTAATTTAAGCTCATCCTCTTAGTTGTTTTTTTCTTAGCCTGATTTCCCTTTTCAGGTCCTTTTACAGCTAGGTCAGACACCGATGTTCTTCTCAGCAGGTACAGACATCTTCTTGCCCCTTTTTAGTGTCGTGGCGTAGCCCGTCTTCAGTTGGTTCAGATGGTTTACGATTGCATCTGTGCAGGAATTCCGTGCTTCTTGAATCCCATTTTTTGTGTTAATCTTTGATAAAACTGCTTCTAGCTCAAAAGGCACAATTCCACAGGCTTTAAACCCAGCTTGAGCATTTGCACTTGAGTGTTGCTCGAGTCTCAAAACAGCATTTTTAAGTTTGGCAGGAAAAATTGTCTTGGGTAAAACCCCAGGATTCTTCAATTTCCACTCCTCCATGACTTCTCTCCACTTATGTTTGAGCGGTGCAAAATAAGCTACGTCCAATGGCTGTAGCAGTTGAATTTGGTGGCAATAGAACGAAACGGATATCATTATTCTCGCATATCTGGAGAACGTTTGCCGTGATATGACTGCTCAAATTATCACTGATTAAGACTTTTTTGCCATCGACCTTCTTAAAATAGGATAGCATTATGGAAAAGAACCAATCTTCGAAGACATCAGAATCAAACCAGCCACTTAAAGTTCTATTGTACCTTGAACCATCGAGGCCACCTTCTTTCCAGCCCTCATACATGTGTTTTGCCTTATAGACAACATAAGGTGGTAACCGGTCAACAGTTGGGCATATCGCAAACATGACGGTTGTACTAGTCTTACTAGAATCAATGGTTCTGTGAGTGTGCTTGGTACCTTTGCCTGCGACAACTTTAACGACACCAGGATCATCTTTGAAGTTTGTTTCATCATAGGCTAGTTTACTATGTTTGTTGGTGGAACACCCTTCAAAACTTCTTCCAACTTGTCAAAATAGTTTTTGATAGCTTCATATGAAATCGCTGTGCGAACCCTATTAGAATTTTCGGCCAATTTCACAGAAATCCTTTTATGGCTTGAAATGAAACTTGCAAAGCAGTCGTGACCAGGTAAGTTGTCACGAAACCTGGCATTTAACCCCTGTTTTGCGAGAAATTGTTGGACAATACGACGAACTTGTATCGGCTTTAAAGGGAATCCTCATTCCGCTCATAATGTCAAGGCCTCTTCTAAATCATTTTCATTGGAATCATTAAGAACAGTTTGTCTTCCGTATTTCAGGGGATGCTTGTCATTTACATGGCTGTGTAATGTAGTATAGGGCACCTCATAAGTGTCGTATGCACGACGTATTGACATTCCATCTCTTAAAGCGTGAACAGCATTCTCCAAATACACGGGGTAGTAGGTCCTTTTGCCATATTTGCCTAGTTTTTTTTTATATTTACGAACCACCTGGAACAAATTTGTAAAACAAAAACGTTCAGTTTCTACTTTGAAGTTTCCCATAATCCCCATATGAAACCACACTGGAAATTCCACAATTTTAATAAAATGCAACATCCATTTAATAATAAAGAGGATTAGGAGACTAAAAACAATATTTTTGATGAGATCTACTTTGCCCCAAGAGGTGACATCAGTTCATTCAAAAAGTCCCAGAGGGACTCCCCTTTAAAACACAAAGATCTTGCCCGTTCATTATTCTAAGTCAGATGTTAGGTTATGGATATGTGCGGGTCAAATACACATAAATATTAACAGATTGTCTGTGCAAATAAACGAATTTTGAGGTTTCGGTAAATCTACATTTCGGAATTTTAGAATGTATAGTGTTTTATGCAAACTTGCCTTGGTTTATGAAAATTAACACATGTGAGCACAACCACCATTCTGTGTTAGACTGACTTGCGCCGGCATTGCCGGCAAAACTCGCAAGCACGTTAGAGGTTCGCGACTGCGCATTTTAATACAACAGGAAGTTCTGATCCACTTTGGCCTAGCAGATCAACTTAACCCCGGTTGACAGTATTGTATTCAATATGTCAAATATTTAAATTTGCCGCCATAAATAATATAAGTTTCAGTATTAATTAATAGATGTCTCTAGGTGGTGTTCCCTATGTGCAGGCCATAGTATTTAATTTAGTTGGCCGTGCGCGTAGAACTACAACGTGCCCTCTGCCGAGTGTTTTATGCAACTTACGAGAACCCCTCCATCCTGGATCCGGGAGTGTCCCGCCAATGACAACGAAATCTAAATTTCGTTGCTATAGCGACGCGATGTTAATTGGTAGTTTCCCTTCCAAAATCCACGACGGTTTTAATCCTTTTCTTTCGCGTTTTAAATTGCTGTTTCGCACGACCACTTGGACACGTGTTTCCTTGGCTGAAATCGTAAACTAATAAATCCCCAAACTAAATTAGTCGGCGGTTTGGGACTGTTTGTTCCTCAAATTCGCCTAAGCCCCTGTTTATAAATCTAATATAGTATTTTTTTCACTACCTTCTTTGTAAGTGATCCTTACACTGTCAAGTTTGAGGGATGTAGGAGACATTTACAAAAATTGTTAGGGTTTCCATGACAATTTACTTACTTCCCTAGAGAAGTGAATTACTTACATCCCGCATGTATTACAACTGATAAGATGCCATGTCTGACACTTGGTTAACACGAAGAAAACCATTTCGTTCGTACTATTATCCAATTTTAATCAGAATACAATCACAAAGCTCACAAAACAGCATTCGCAATCGAAAATGCGTGCATACATTTTTTCCAAGAATTTTTCGCAGTGCGTTTATAACTGTCAAACAAAACGTCACAGCGTTATAAGGCTACTATAATTTAGCAAATGTCATAATTTTACGCCAGGTTATTACCTACCATTTACTTTATACATAAGGATATATTGGTAGTGAAAAAAATTATGTACTTTACACAGGATGTAGGAAGATTTACACTACCTCGAACCTTACTACCCTCGTTCGCTTCTCTCACTCAGGCATCAAACGGTTCTCGGTAGTGTAAATCTTACTTACATCCCTTGTAAAGTAATATACTATTTTTATTCTTGAGCCGAGGATTTATTACATCCGTCGGCACACTCAACAGCTGCAAAAGGGCAAAACAAACGAAAGTTTTCGTTACGTGATATAATTGTTACTTCTATCATACATAAAATACATCTATAAAATACGGGTTTTATTGTCCTAGAAATAAAATACCTAAAATAAAAAGTGTCCTTCCTAGAAATAAGATAGCTAAGATAAAAATAAAATGTATGTACCGGGTGGCCATAAACATCTGATATCCCGGTAGCCATGGAATTAGCTACTTATAAATGTTGGTTAGCATTATACATATTTCAATTATAAGTATTGGTATGAAATGTAATAAAATGCAAATAAGAGGAGGGGAATGTGTCCCAGATTCTGCAGTTTAGCCTACGACTCGATTATAAAAATCTCCTGTTCTAACTTCAATACTTATTGCAATCTGAAATAATTTTTGACAGATAGGAATTTTAGTTGTGATGACATTAATGACATTTAGTTTAGTTGGATTCATCACTTTAATAAAGCGGTGTTGATTCCAAAGGTAATGTGATATCAGATGTTTATGGCCACCCGGTAATTACACGACCCTCACAAGGTTAAGGTTAGCTACCATGTCGGTGCAAAAATAACTTCTAAGCTCAAACCACTTTACGGTGCTAGCAAAAATTAAAATTGGAATTTGCACCCAAAAAAACAAGGGGATCGCTTGTGTGGCCGAGCGGTTAGGGAGTTCAGAATGCGGCCCACCCAGTCGCTTTCAAAAATGATTACTTACTGTAACCACAGTTGTAGACGTAGGGAAAGTAAGGCAGTCGTCCAAGGCATGATGCTGACCACATCATCCAGTATGCCGTTAACGGGTGCCAGATTGACTGGGTTTCTAAAAGAGCTATTTCCACGACCCTGACTCACCGTGTCTCAGACCATATTCCTGCGTGTGGAATAAAGTGCCCTAAACACAACAACACCAAAAGGGGGAAGCATACGGATTAAAATACAAAGAAAACGCGTTAACAGGCACAGCAACACAAATCAGATTTCATAAAACTTAGGGAGAAACTTTGGGAATTGTAGTAAAACAGATATATATAGTATATGAGCTCGGCAAATGGCATAATATTAAGACAGTGGAAGAAACATTACCTAAAATAGATGCAAGAAAAAAATTGGACTGATAGACAGCGCAAGAAGGAATTGAAGACGAAAAGAGAAGTCAGAATGAAAAGGTTGAGGACAGGACTAAAAAGTGACGCAGAAGAATATAGAAGACAAAGAAGATAAGCTAATGAGGTGTGCAGAGAAGCAAAAATTGCAAAGAAAAACAATTAGCAGAGATAGAGCAGATTCACATTAATAAGGAAAATATTTTTTACCAGGAAGTGAAAGCAATAAATCTACGATATAATAGTAGAACGAAGTATTACAAAGACAAGATGGACAACCTAATAGGGTATGATCAACATGTGGCTAGAAGATGGAAAGAATATTTTGATGACAATTTAAATGACACAAATGAACAGGCAGAGGAAGAACCGAAAGGAACGAAAACAGGATACTAAATACGAAGAAAATCAAACCACCAACAAAGGAAGAAATAAAAAATATAATAATAAAACAGAAAGACGACAGGAGAAAATGGAAAACATACAGAATGCATAAAATATGGGGGAGAAGAATTACATGCAAGGATCTACAATCTTATTGCAATGAAAGAGGATTTGAAGGAAGCAGTGATAGTTCCAATACATAAAAATATGGTGTGATACACTCACACAACTTTCTTTTACAGTGATCTTGTAATTAGCCAAAAATTAAATTTTTAATTATTAAGCAGTTATCAAATATTTTCAAAAATTGAAAATTCTACAGAAACCATACAAAATAGAGCGTTAGTTGAAGAGACAAATTTTTCTCTAAAATTTTAAGCTGAATTCAAAAATGTAATAATATACCGGGTGTTCTATTTAAAATAGGAGTTAATATAAATAATAGAAAAGAAACCCATTTTAGAAGTATTCAACTCGAAAATCACCTATCTCACATAAATACACATTAAAAATGTAATAAAAACGTAATGTTTGAAAAAAATCGTTCAAGCCGTTTTTGAAAAAATCGAAAGAAATTGAAAAATCACAACAGTAAACACCTACTTCCGGTTATGCGATTCTCTTCAAAAGCGTGCTGTCTCATCTACATGGTACACAAAACTTATATATGAAATTTCAACGCCATACTTCTTTTCGTTTTTGAGATATTCTGTTCACAGACAGACACACAGACACAGACCAATGAACAAAAACATGATTTTTGGGTTCAGGGGACTCTAAAACGTGAAGATCTGTTGCAAACTCAATTTCTATTTTTTGGGGTAAATCCAATACTTCCTTTATCGTAAAAGGAAGTAAAAAGGAGATAACACAGAATGCCAAAACGACAGAAGGATTGTATTACTGGAGATAATATATAAAATATGTCAACAGCAATAAAACAGAAACTAGATCAATACTCTGAGACCATTCTTGGTGAATATCAGTGTGGTTTTAAGCAAGTATATGACTCGATCAAAAGAGAACAATTATAAAAAGAAAGCCGCTTGGCGCAGTTGGTCAAGCGCCAGGCTTGCATTAATCAAGTCCTCGGTTCGAATCCCGTGGAGGTCGGAATTTTTCCGTAGCTTTGGCGATTGGAATGGGGCTCGGTGAGACCATTCACAGTTGGGCATCAAATAAACTCTGCTCTACACAGAACCACAGACCTAAGAGATAGAGTTACAAGGTCAACACATCACCATGACACACACCTCACACAATGGTTGCTGCGCAAGCACTAAAAGGCGCGCTCCAACTCTGTATCTCGAATCCGGGCAAGTTGAGCATTGTACCACCAGATGCCAGCGCACAAAGCACCAGCCTCTACATCGCAAGGTAAATGAGGTTACAGATAATACATACATACATACATACAAGATCTACAAATACAATCAAAGCTAGTAAGAATGATGAAGCTGACAATAATGGAGCATACCGGAATGAAGTTAAGGTGAATGGAAATAAATCAGGGGGTTCTAAAGTAAGAAGAGGCGTTAAACAAGGGGATCCACTATCGATGATATTATTTAACTTGATATTAGAAAAAAATGTACGTGATAGTGATGTTAAAACCACCTCAACAAATAAAAACTAACAATGTTTGTCCTATGCTAATCTTATGGCATGATCAACATCAGAATTAAAGCAAATGGCAACGTGCATGGAAAATCAGGCCGGGAAGAAGCTTACATATAAACATGCACAATACAAAGTAGTATATGGTTGTTGGTGTGAGTACAAATATGACAAGCAGAGCCATAATGATCAAACCTAGTGGATTAGACCAAGAGCCCAGAACACCCGAATTACTAGTCATAGCGGCAAGCTGCGTAGGTAGTAAACATTTTTATATTGCCCAAGTAGGTGTCAAAAACGCAAGTATGGCAGCCGAACTGCGGTTACAAATATTAACGGCGGCTTTGGAAAATTGTTAATAAAATTAAATATATTTTTTTAAAGCGGCAAGGCTAATTTTGGTTTTAATCGATAGACAAGGTCCCTAAACCCAGACGAAAATTTTGTGCCATACTGATAGGAAGGGTATAAAGGGCCGCCATACTAGGTCAAACTGGTAGTTTTTTTATTGTAAAAAAAACTAATAGCGGCAAGCTTCAATTTTTGTTTACTACTTCATTTAAACACCAATTATCCAAAAATATAATTGCCATACCGCTTGGATGGTTATGTGGGTAGCCATACTGGTACAAATATGTACTATTTTATTAGTCATGCTCCTATCTCAAATTTTCGCCAAAAAATTATACATGTTTGTACCAGTATGGCTACCCACATAACCATCCAAGCGGTATGGCAATTATATTTTTGGATAGTGTTTAAATGAAGTAGTAAACAAAAATTGAAGCTTGCCGCTATTATTTTTTTACAATAAAAAAACTACCAGTTTGACCTAGTATGGCGGCCCTTTATACCCTTCCTATCAGTATGGCACAAAATTTTCGTCTGGGTTTAGGGACCTTGTCTATCGATTAAAACCAAAATTAGCCTTGCCGCTTTAAAATATATATTTAATTTTATTAACAATTTTCCAAAGCCGCCGTTAATATTTGCAACCGCAGTTCGGCTGCCATACTTGCGTTTTTGACACCTACTTGGGCAATATAAAAATGTTTACTACCTACCGATGTTGCCGCTATGACTAGTAATTCGGGTGTTATGGGCTCTTGGTCTAGATGGAAATAGCATGGAAGTTCCACAAATGAATAAATTTGTATTCCTGGGAGCAGGGTGAAGAAAGTGCTGAAATCAAAGCATGGTTAATAAAAAGTAATGTGAAGCTTAAAATTTACAAAACAGTTATAAATCCTACAGCCATATATGCTCGTGAAACATGGGTGTATAATAAGAATGTACAAAACAAAATAAAAGGATGGGAAAGAAAAATTCTAAGAAGGATATTTGCAGGAAAGAAGGCAATATTTGGGAAAGAAGAAGTAATGAAGATCATGAACATTTTATGATTTAACATGTTTGTGCAACTGTTTTTGGATATAGTAATATATCAGTGTGTAACAGTTCCTGATTTTAATAAATTTATTTTAACATTAATGGTACATAGCCTTTACTGCCACCAAAGAAATCCACAAAAGCAATTGCAAAGTGTACTACAGCTGATGGGAGTAACGTCAGATATAAATAAATAAATAAACAAATTATTTTATTGGACAGCTACAAAAAATAGGAACCCAGTCAGCTTACTTACCATAACGAGTAGCTGATCGACTCTGGGCACCCTACCTTAAATCTAAAACATAAGCAGTGTCTGTAGTTTCTTCCGATTTGTACTACCACCAACTGGGATGTTCTTCCGACACTTAGAATTTTGTAACAAATATATAGGATGTCACCAAAGTGAAATATGTACCACCAACTTAGTTTGCCACCGACATGAATATACATCCGATGGGAACTATTCTCTACCAGTGTTGCCATATGTGTAATTTGCAGGATCTCTACCAAACCGCCAAAAATCAGATATTTAAAATTAAGACTCTACTACCTCAAGTACCTCCGCCGAATTTAAAAATGCACATACCCTCAGCGGCTCGGTGCGCCCGGCACCCCGACATTGTGTACCTAAACGGTATAAGGGGTTACAAATTATGTACCTATGTTATGTATGTACCATCGGCTGCATAGAATACTGGTACAGCAAAAAAATCTATTTACCCGAATATTTCAAAATTTTATTGGTGGCACTGTAACTCTATGTCAAATTCGAGGTTAACAGGTTAGGTTTTTGCATAACCTGCTAACCAGTTTTCTATGCAGCCGATGGTACATTAAAAGTAATTTTTTATAGTTCTTTACATGATAATTTTTTCAGTAAAAATATTAGCAATGACTCGTTAGTCACATGAAAGTTTAAGCATTTTATTTAGAAATCAGTTCTTAGCTTTTCCTTCTGCAGAAAAACGAATTCAACTCTTAAAAACACAAGTAGACTTGGGCACAAAAAATAAAATCGCCATATCAGAGCTAATTGATTGTCAAGTCTAATATGATCTGTTGGTGTGTGTGTGTGTGTGTGTGTGTGTTCTTGACCTATGTAATCCGACTTTTCCCCTCTTCTAAGAAGTTCCTAACGTTTAAAATAAGATTGCTCGCTTGCTTGTTATTGAGGGTTATTTTACTGTCATTTTGTACAAATGTCACATTGACAGTATTATAAAACAAGCCATACTTAAAGCAGACCTGCCCAACAACTGCAGATTTTTTGTTTCGTCCAGTTTCTGATAGTTAAATAAAGAGCGAAAATTGTTACGTCACAGCAAAAGGGTAATGTGTAGTAGACCTTATGACGTGGAAACTTTATATTACTCTTGTGATTTTCAGTTTTTTTCTATTTTTTTCAAAAACGGCTATAACAATTATTTTTTTCAAACTTTACATTTTTATTACATTTTTAATGTGTATTGATGTGCGATAGGTGATTTTCCAGTAGAATACCTCTAAAATGGGTCATTTGATTTTTGTTTTATTTATTAAGGCCTATTTTAAATAGAACACCCGATATATTATTACACTTTTGAATTTAGCTTAAGATTATAGAGAAAATTTATTTTTCAACTAACGGTCTATTTTGTACGGTTTCTGTAGAATTTTCAAATTTTGAAAATTTTTGACAAATGCTTAAAATTAAAAATTAAATGTTTGGCTAATTATAAGATCACTGTAAAAGAAAGTTTTGTGCGTGTATCATCCTGCATTATTAGACTTTGTGAATTCACCTTTAATTTTAAATTGGAATAATTCGTGTTTACTAATAACGTAGCTGTATTTCAAAAAATAGGGTGATTAAAGTTATAACTACATTTCAAACGGGCAAAAACCATATTGTAACAATTACTTACTAGTAGTTCTGTGATCAATACACCTCGCGCAATTCCATTTTTCATATCCGATAAGCTTAGCACACTGAAATACAATTTGTACCCCCATATATCCCTCTCTCGAGAACTTTTGGGCAGATACTGACTATGCGGTATCACTTATGAGTAAGAGGGAACTGTCATCGTTGAACATTATCAACAACAGCTATTTTTGAGGAAAAAATCTTTGTCAAAGTCTAGTACCATCGTCCCAAAGCTTCATAAAACATCTCCGTAAATTTTCATGACTATTCAACACTATAACATATAAGCCAATCACATTGCAGACATTTGCTTTTTTCAACCAATAACAGCAGTGTATCACTGAATATTGGGCACCATGCAAAATATTCACAAAACAATGTACGTACTCAAAAAATAAATAGCCTTGTTGCGAAATATCGCTTAGCAACGATGTTCTGTCCTTAGTGATATCGTTAGGTTACGTAACACTCAACCCCAACAAACTGTGTGGCTTGTTTTAAAAATTTTAAAATGCTGCGTTTTGGAAGTATTCCGATGAATTTAATTGAGAATGAATAATTATATTAATTGTTGGATTATTTTTCAACAAAGTTAATCGTTATGTATTAATATTGTTAAATAGTCGTCCCAAATACCACTCGAAGTGGATATTTTTTTAAAAATATTTTACCATTTCCATAGAAATTATTGCAAATTTCACTCAACAAAATCACATATAAATGTCACTCGCCTTCGGCTCGTGACATTTTTTATGTGATTTTGTATCGTGAAATTTAAACGCAATAATTTACATGGAAACGACAAAATATTTGTCAAAAATATATCCACTGCTGTGGTATTACCCTTGACTATACCACTCCCTCTAACATCAACCAATGAAAAACGACAAAATGCATAGTTATGCATGTACTAACTTTTGATAATGTACATAGCAGCTGATAATCACAAATCTTCCTAATTAATAGGTGATAATCACACGCCTTCACAAACATCACGTTACCTGCTGTCAGCACAATTGTCATAACAACCACATTAACTGCACTTTTAATATTTAAAATACACTATTCAAACGTTGTTTATTGACTCTTGATATAATCTAGCCGAATGCAACTCGTGTCTTCTCGATTATCAAATCATTTCTCTTTCCACTCGATATATAGATATTATTGTTTTAGGCAATCACGCTCGTCCTTCGGACTCGCGTAATTGTCAAACAATATATCTCGTGTAAACAGAAATGATTATTTGATAATCAAGAACCCACTAGTTGCATTATATAATTCTTCTCTATTCTCTCTTCATAACGGGCTTATTTTGTTGTTGTCATACCAACCAACAAGGATACTGTAAGTTGACCTTATTGTCACAGATAACGAACGCAAACCCAAAACCAAGAACACTATACTAAGGACACGCAACTCCCGTTTCGAAGCGGACCGCTAAAAGCTGACAAGTAAGGCGGCCGTGGTGTACAATTATTCATTCACAAAACTCGTGAACTGTCAATGTCAAACATTTGCTGAGTGTAACTGGAAATTCGGACCATGTTTTAACAATTAATAACACACTTGAAATACACTCCATTGGATTAACAACCGTAAACTGACTTTTAACCGCGATTACAGGTTAATTTAGCTCGCTTCCAACTCTCGAACGGCAGTACACGCTGTCGACAGCGCCGCGACGGCTATCCCCGACATAAGGACCGCTTTTATATACAGCCGTCATCAGTGACGTTCCCATCATTTTTTTCGAAGGTATACTATACTACCGGTAACCCATTGTGTGCCTGACTTTTTCTATGGTTGCTTGGGGGGGGAGGGGGGGAAGGGGGGGGGGCGCAATTACAACAAATGAGCTTAAAACTTTAATATAAAATTGAAAAAAAACGAATTAACGTAATTAAAGGTGTTGACATCTTCCTTGTCTGTTGTTTGCATTCTTTAACTTGACCACGAGGAGCTGAAAGCGCCCATTGATGGTCTCGCAGCCAAATCGTTACCTATGGTCGCAGAATACACCCTTCACTGCTACTGGAACGGTAGAGTGGTGGGATAAATCCTACAAACACTGGCAGCCTTGGCGCAGGCAATTGTTCTCAAGTAGTGTTCGACTTGACGTTAGGCCTAATTTCTAAGCACATTCAACGAGTTTTCACAAAATTGCTTGAGAGTATACGCAGTATGCCCAGAAAATTCTGAGAGTATACTGCGTATATGGAGTATACCCTATGGGAACACCACTGGCCGTCATAGGAAGTTGCATCTGCTTAGTATAGTCTTCTTGCCCAAAACCAAGTAAAAATAGGTTGGTAGCATATATGTAATACTACATATATGGTTGGTAACGCAAAAAATACTATAACAGAAACTCAGTATTTATTTTCATATTTTAAATATTTGAATACTGACAATAGTGACAATGGCATTACATTAAATGCCACAAATTGGAAATCTCATTTTATTAAGATATTTATGGAACTTTAAAAAATCTATATACCATCTTACTATAGTATATTGTAAAAGTTCAGAAAACTGTAATTTTTCCGCGCTAGGCACGAGCTTTTTAATGAAGGCAAAACCGAGGTTAAGATCGCGTCGAGCACGAAAAAATACATTTTTTCACCTAAGGTAATAAACGGCCTAAAAGTGTTGATATGAACTTATTAAAAATCATGAAATATTGTGCATTTACAAATTAACTGTATTGCTATGCATAAAACTATCACTTTTATAATCGATTTTGTATTTAAAAATACAGTACATTTCTCTACAGTGCTTGAAAAAACTCGTTTTTTTCACCCACGTATGAGAATTATTAATTAATTTCCGGATAACTGTCCATTCCACATCTTTACATTCCAAAAAATTAAAAACTAAACTATATTTTAGAAACTTGAAAGGACTTGGATTAATACATTTATTACTGGCAGAACTAGATCTTGTCCGCAACAAACTAACTTATTATTGCTTATTTATTTCATATAAAGTAATACCTGTCGTCTAGGCTTGCCAGTACTAATTAATTTCCGTGTAATATTATTCGGAACTGTCAATTCCGCATCTTTACACTCCAAACAACTAAAACCTAACCTAAATTGTAGAAAGTTCAATGAAGTTGTATTAATGCACTCAAAACTGTTGCATAGCAAAAACTAAAAGGCAAATAATGGAGTGCATAATTGCAAACGTTGAAGACACTAAATTTGATATAGAAATAGCTTTAGACGAGCAATATGGGGCTCTACCATTACCATTTCAAGGAATGGACAGTAAGTGGTTTGTTATTGAAAAGCAGCGAATTTTAATTTACTTTTGTAGAATCCATCACAGCCGTGTGCCAGTTCTATTCATCCGCAGCTGGTTGCCAAAAAGGCCCCTTGTGCCCCTTTAGACATGTTCGCGGTGACAGGACGATAGTGTGCAAGCATTGGTTGCGCGGCTTGTGCAAAAAGGGCGACCAGTGTGAGTTCTTGCACGAATACGACATGACAAAAATGCCTGAGTGTTACTTCTACTCACGATTTAATGCTTGCCATAATAAGGAGTGCCCGTTCTTACACATCGATCCTGAAAGCAAAATAAAAGATTGCCCATGGTACGACCGTGGCTTTTGTAGGCATGGGCCCCATTGCCGCCATAGGCACGTCCGCAGAGTGCTGTGCACCAACTATGTTGCAGGGTTTTGCATCGATGGCGCGAATTGCAAGTACATGCATCCGCGCTTCGAACTGCCCGTGCCGCCAGATCAAAACGTTAAGGATCAGAAGAAGCCCCCAGTTATTATCTGCCATTTTTGTGGAGAACACGGGCATAAGGCGCTGCATTGTAACAAGATGAACCCCGAGAACCGAGATATGGTGCACAAGGAGAACAGCTATAAATTTACAAATAACGCCGCTAATGAAGGGGAAGGTGGTGGTGGCGGCGGTGGTGGTGGCGGTGGAATGTACCAAAGAATGCTGCCCAAGAAGCTGGAGGATGTTACGTGTTATAAGTGTGGTGCGAAAGGACATTATGCAAATAGGTGCCCGAAGGGGCATCTTGCCTTCTTGTCGCAGGTGAAGGGCTCGACAGATAACGACAAAAAGGATGCTGATGGTGTTTAGGATTGAGGTTGTGGTTTAATTAAGTTCTGCATGTTTTTTCAAAAGGTGAATTGAAGGATCAAGAATAAACAGAGTGAAACTTTTGGAAGAGGCTATGATACGATCGTGCTGCATCTAAATCATATTTAATTATATGTGAGTGGTAAATGTAAGAATGAAATATCTTCAAATTGATTTTATTTAAAAAAAATTGTTTAGCTCAAATAGTAAAAGGATGCTAAGAGTTTTTTATGTAGTCTATTTCGTAAACCACACTCACAAATTGTTATGTGCCGGTTACTGATACTCGCCTGGTAAGTGAAAACTAAAAATTCCTGTGCAAAATTGAATTTTGTTTTAAATTTATTTTTATCTTAATGGTTAAATACTATTTGTGCAAAATATGTATGAAATTGTATTTATTTTAGTAATAAATTCTCATTCAAAAAGGAAGACGCAGTGTCGTATTAACCATGCTTGTCGCTAGCGGCCCTGTAAACTTTGTGCCCATATTTTACGTGGCATTAAAAAATCTGGAATTTAAGTGCAGCAATAATTTTTGGTTGCAATTTCCACGGGGACTACAGTTTGGCAGCGAAGCCCGAATGCTCTGAAACTTCCTATGAGAAGCAGTTTTCTTTTAGTAGTTTTCAACTTCACTTTTTTTGGTTATGTGCCGATGTGGAGCATACAGTTATATACCGATATAAAAAAAATTCTCTTCTTGGTCTGAGCCCCATTTAGGGACAGAGCTCTGCTAAGAACCCCGGATGGCGTACGCCTCAGAAACCGTGCGAGGACTATGTATCTTAGGCTGGTTCCTTCCGTAGGGATTTATTAAGTGTCATGCTTATGAATAGGAACATGAATGATAAGAGTCCCATTTATGGAGTCTCTTTTGGGTAGGTAGCTCAATCATGTGGTCGATCATATACCCATCTAGGATCCTTCAGAAACAGTTATGTTTTCATTTGTTTTCTTAGGTTAGCGCCATAATTAGGTGTATATTGTTATGATACATTAAGATCAGCCAAACTGCTCTCTGCTGAAGATTAAATGTTGAAAATAGAATTTCGGAGATCAATACAATCAATTTAGAAAAGTTTAAAAAGAATTGGCTGTTAGAATGAAAGTCATAAAAAGAATTCGAATTTGAAGTAAATTAAGATAAATGGGATAACATTTGAGTATTCTGTAGGGGTTTTTAAAGTTATAAAGTAAATACATGCTCATATCACAAATGACAAATGTAATTTCTATTAAAATAATATGATGGAAGCACGTGGAACTCAAATTTAATTTATAGATGGCATGAATAATTGTAACATATGAGTTAGGCAGATTTTGTTATGATTATTAAAAAATAACAACTCAGAAAATAAAATGTACTTTCGGATATAATTTCTCGGTGTTAATAAAAACTTTACCCTAATTTTTAATATGTAAGTTGGTGAAAAACATTTAAAAAGGGTTTAACTAAATTGACGAGGTGAAAATAAAGAGAAACATAAACCAGATTATTATTCATGAAGAAACAGTTATTGAAGAGTATTGGAAGGTTATATAACTAGATAGAAGCAAACAGAAGAAGGACGAAGAAAATAAGATTTGGATAGGGTTAGTTTAGTTTGATTAATACAATTGATAAGAAGTTACATTGGTTCGAGAATTGTCAAGTGCTGGATTTGTTAAGGGTGTACTGAGGACACGTGGATCTGATGATGGAGGATAGTAGATGGACTGCTGGAATCAAGCTATTCTGTTAGTTACTGAAGACATAGGTTGCTGAAGTTTGGATCTAAGGAAGAAAGATATTAATTGGAGATCATCTGTGATAACAAACTTGTCATGAAGCTGTCGGAACAAGGGAGTCTCTGGAAGGTAGCAGTTGTACTAGTGAAGTAGAATGGGATCTTTTCTATCAGTCAAGGGTTTGATAAGTTGACAGCTGTCGTCAGTAGGCAGTGCATCACAGCAGGACTAACTAGAGGTCCAGGCTGTTTACATCAGGAGGAGTGCTGTATTGAAGGTGATCTTGGAATAGAAAGAGTGAAAGCAGTTCAAGGTGGGTTATAGTTTTGTCCTATTGAAAATAAAGACAAGTTAAAAAGTGCAATTAATTATAATCAAGTACTTACAAGATAATATTGAGTCAATAAAATAAATAGAATGAGCATTTGTCATATTTGATTGAGATTATTAATAGAATATTCTTTGACGTGAAAGGTGACAGTTAATGTCATAACACAATTCAAAGTTATTGCTAAAATAAAATTTAATTAACAAGCAACTAGATAAACGAACCACCCTGAAAGAGTCTCAACGCGTTATCAATTTTAAGAAGTAAATTATATTTAAATTCAAACAAATAATTCAATTTAAAAAAATATATTAGAGTAGTCACTACAATATATTTAAGTGCGGAGGTTTTAGGGGAGTAATCCCAGGAATTTTCCTGAATCTTAGGTAATCAAAGGGTATTTTCCTGAGAGTTTTTCTCGAATTCTTTTCTTGGAGTCAATGCTTCCCAGGTGTTGCACACTGTATGGCCTTTCAAGGTACTTTCAATGCCTATCCCAAGGAGAAGGGGAGTGTAACGCAATGTTTCAATGGCGCGTTCTAGCAATTAGCATATTCTTTCGGACCACCATATTTAAATAAAGCGCCTTACGTTAGAGATAAGGCACCTGCAAGGCTTTTCTGGTCGAAGCACGCTCGCTTGGTTTTTCCTAAGTAGGTTCGCTAGCAAACAGTCGAGTTTCTCGCGCCTTTGCGGATCTGACATTCTAGGAGCAGGCCAAGACCGCTCTTGTTTAAACAAACGAAAACCGCCAGCGGCGTTGTTATCTCTAAGAACGGCGGTAAACAGCTTTGGTAAGAATGCCTCTTCTAGTAAAATTGTGCATACTAATTTCGATATTATGGTCGGTCCCCATGCGGCTTCCTTAAATTTATTCTACAGTTGCTTTTTCACGGACGGCCGTAAACAGCCTTAGTGACAATGCCTCTTGTAGTTAAATTTTGCATACTAATTTTGATATTTAGGCCGGTCCCCATGCGGCTTCCTTACATTTATTTTACAGTTGCTCAAAGAATAACAGGACCTCCCATTTTTCGCTTCTACGTGCAAGCTGGCTAGAGATTCCAGAATGCCTAGGGCGCTTTTTTGCCACAGTCAACTGCTCTCTTTGATAGTGGCGTCCTTGGATTCTATTAAGTAAGCAGCCAAATCCTGCTTAGCAGTCCTAATTGTCAAGATGCAACATACTAGGATTTTTCCCCTCACGATCGCTGGACATAACATCGAATTATAAATGTAAGTACATGCATTTCTCAGTATTTTTATAGACAGAGGCATTTACCGAAAATATCATCAGTTCTTGCTAAGGCCTTAGAAGATCAAACTGAAGCGTGTTTAATTAATCAATTAATAGCGCTAAAGAACGAGTGATGTGTTTTATTGGACTTTTTCCAGTGTCTAGGGTGTATATCACACGACGTTTCGGGGGTTTTGATCTACTCCCGTCTTCAGGTGTTCCTAGTTAGTCCTGAGAAGGATTGATATTGTACGCTTGCCTCCGGAGGAGGCAAGAGTTTACGAATAAAAGCGTACAATGTCAGTCCTTCTCAGGACTAACTAGGAACACCTGAAGACGGGAGTAGATCACAACTCCCGAAACGTCGTGTGATATACACCCTAGACAGTGGAAAAAGTCCGATAAAATACATCATAATAGACCACTGCCAAAAAATTACATTCAGAAAAATAAGTATTATTATTATTATTGCAAAGATTAGTGCTGAGGTGTAAACACCTATTAAGCACCAAATACAGATACAAGTGCGCCCATATAGTAAATAACATATAGTTATATATTGTTATATATGTTTACATACAGTGTGACAATTTAAAAACCTACAATGGGCTATATCTCACGAACGAAAGATGATATCAAAAAATGCTCAAAACCGTTTCTAGGATAGGAAGGGGGAACTAAAATGACATAAAAAAGAACTCGCCCCCATCAACCCCCTAGGCCCCACCTACCCCAACTGAAAACGTTTAAATGGCAGACACCTACTTGTGATACATCATTGAAAATCCTACAAAAAATGCTATCCAACGGTATGAATAATAATGGTACAGGGTGTATCAATAATTACCAAATTATTATCTAACAATTTTAAAAACAAACGTAGGAACCCTACTTGTGATACAATGTTAAAAATCTTTAAAGGCCAATAAAACCTTATTTTCAATGATAAGTGTCCGAGAGGACTTTTTGTTGTTGAATAAAAACTTTAATTTGCCGTCTTTGCAAAAACAAGTTGTAAACATCTGTTTTTTGGTTTCTGTCGCAGTCAATACTTTTTTGTTTATTTGAGACATTTAAATGTCATTAGTGTCATCATTGTGTACGATCAGTACTGTCATTCGCTGTAGTTGTCACGATGGTTTACAGTATACCTGAACGTGTGGAGATCATTTTCATATTTGGCTCCCAGAACCAGTGTTATTTACGAACAGCTCAAATATTTAATGAGAGGCATCCGGACAAACATGTAAGTCACGTGTACATCCGCGATTTAGTTGAAAAATTTAGAGAAACGGGATCAGTGCAAAATAAAAAAAGGGATGCCCCAAGATTACTGAATGAAGCAAGCCAAGTTGAGGTCCTTGGGCAATTTGCAATAGAGCCTACTGCATCAACACGTCAGGTATCTACAATGACAGGACTATCACGTGAGTCGGTCAGGAAGGTGTTGAAATTACATAAGTTTCGCCCGTACAAAACGCAAATTCTTCAAGAACTAGGCGATGATGACCCAGACCGACGAATTCAGTTTTGTGAACTAATGACTGAAAGAATTCGCGTTGAACCTAGACTATTGAAAAATATTTGTTTCAGTGATGAATGTACTTTTATGCTGAATGGCAATGTGAATAAACAAAACTGTCGGTACTGGAGTGATACGAACCCGCATCGATTTAGAGAAGGTCACACTCAATACCCTGAAAAACTTAATGTCTGGGCAGGGATATTAGGGGATGCTTTAATTGGCCCCTTGTTTATACCAGGCAATTTAAGTGGCGACATTTATCTGGATATGCTGGAAAACACCATCCAACCTTTAATTGTGCATAAATTAGAGAATCAACGGGATGACCAAGGCAATCTAGCTCTAGAAGAAGATTTGCTGCACTACCAACAAGATGGAGCACCTCCTCACTATGCAGCTGCAGTTAGGCACTGGTTGGATACTAATTATCCGAACAAATGGATTGGAAGGAGAGGTTCTATTGAGTGGCCACCGAGGTCACCAGACTTAACGCCACCTGATTTTTTTTATGGGTTACCTCAAGTCAGTTGTGTATAAAACTCAACCTGCGTCACTTGGGGACTTGCGGGAAAAAATTACTCAAGCATGTCGCGCTATTACTAGAACAACATTTGTCAAAGTTCGTGCAGAATTTGAAAATAGGCTGTACTATTGTTTACAAAACAACGGAACCCACTTTGAACATTTGCTTCATTGACATTTTCACAAATTTGTAGTTCAACAAAAACTTCATTAAATTTTCCTTTTAAGGCAAGGTTTTGTAATATTTATTCACCCTGTACCATTATTATTCATACCGTTGGATAGCATTTTTTGTAGGCTTTTCAATGATGTATCACAAGTAGGGGTCTGCCATTTAAACTTTTTCAATTGGGGTAGGTGGGGCCTAGGGGGTTGATGGAGGCGAGTTCTTTTTTATGTCATTTTAGTTCCCCCTTCCTATCCTAGAAACGGTTTTGAGCATTTTTTTATATCATCTTTCGTTCGTGAGATATAGCCCATTGTAGGTTTTTAAATTGTCACACTGTATAGTGCGGTGAATGTAGTAATCCCAAAACTAAAGATAATAAAAGAAAAGGAAATACAATTATTCTACAAGAAAGTCAATTTTCGGTAGAAAAAACAAACAGGTAAATGCAAGTAAGATAGGCACAAAACACTGATTTTTTACTAATTGAAAATTCGATCCAAACGCTTTTTAAATGCACTGACAGAGCTTGCACAAACAATACTTTCAGGTACATAGAGCATTCCAGTTTTCAAACGATCTGTTTGTGATGAAGTGAAGCCGGTGAGACGTTTTGAGCTGCTCCTTGTGTAGCTTAAAACGATGACCACGCAGACGACTATCATCGTTGAGCTGGACCATGGGTGACGTATTTGGAAAAAGGTTATGTGTAAAACGAAAAATGTACCCAAAACTCACTTTTACCGCATCCCTTTGAAGTTGTGCCCACATGTCAAATGCGATATCACAGGTGTCGATCTTGGGTTGTAACCCGAGCTATTAATTGACATATTTTGTGACTAAAATACTTGGAAGTTGATTGCTATTTATGGTTTATTTATTTTTTAGGCAATTGTCCTACTAATCTAAGTTGATGTCACTTTAACTTTTATGGCTTATGTATATAATTCTTATGTTACCGCGATTAGTTGGTTTTAATTAAATGTCCGTATTGCTGATAATATTTTTGTGATTTTTCCGCAACCCCTTGACCTGTACAATTTATATAGGTATGCAGCGAAGCACTAAAAGTAGGTGCTGTGTTATTAATTCGCTAGATTTGTTTTTTTTTTCTGTTGTGAGGAACGACAAGGCGCCCAAATTTTCTTAATTCTACTGTTCAAGCCTGAAGCATTTTTAGCCTAGTCCTTACACCACGCCATATTCTACCGAGAGTTAATCAGCTGGCCCAGGCAGTGACCACCCTTCGTCTAAGGGAGCGGTACACACTTCAGCAGATATTACTGAACTTTTTGCTACCTAATTTTAGAACTCCAGTAGCTGACTACGATACGAATTTTAAAGAGAAAAAGGAAGAACAAGTACACTGGTGGA
Source organism: Agriotes lineatus (assembly GCA_940337035.1). Taxonomy (NCBI): domain Eukaryota; kingdom Metazoa; phylum Arthropoda; class Insecta; order Coleoptera; family Elateridae; genus Agriotes; species Agriotes lineatus. Next base: position 40,380 of record CALNHX010009458.1, read on the forward strand.
TATAATTCACCTAACATACCTATAAGTAATGCCGCAATTAGCTATGCTTTGATACAATGTTTTCCGATTGCTTTTCTCCGTGTATCAGTTGAGTTTCCCTTTATCTCGAATGTTTTTCCCTCTTGTCAACACTTGTCAATATTGACAAATGGGAATTACATTTGACAAATAGTGAAACACAATTGATACATGGTGAAAAGCAAACTGAAAACCCTGTAAGATACAAAAATACAAACCTTCGGCTCGGCGGTATTCATTTCTGCTTCCTTCAAAACCTATCGCCTGCTGTTCAAAAATATTTGCTTCAAATATTACAATAAAATGTGGATTGAACAAGTTTTCCCGAATAACTGGAAAGAGGCAATCGCCATACCATACTTAAACCAAGCAAAGTGAATTCAAAAGTCGAAAGTTTCAGACAAATCTCGATTACGTGCACTATGTGCAAATTACTGGAAAAAATACATTAGTGTAGTTTCTTGTGTTCAAGAATTTTTTTAAATACCCGCCAGTTTGGTTTCCTGCACAACCTTTCGACCACCGACTACTTGGTTTTTTTTAAGGTGAAATATGTGACGCCTTCACTAACTCCAAAGTCTATAGCAATTCGTTTCGATATTGAAAAAGCATACGATTTGGTGTGAACCTTAGAACTGACAAATAGGAGAACATTTGTGTCACTTTATTGAAAAATGTCTTAGAACCAGACGATTTTAAAGTAAAAGTAAATGACACCCCCTCAATATACAGGCTACCGGTAAATGGCGCCCCACAAAGATCTGTTTTAAGCACTCCTTTGTTTTAATCGCCATAACAGGCATTAACAACAATATAACATCACCAATCAATGCTGTGCAATACGCCTACGATTTGATTGAATAGCAACTCTACTCAAATTCTTCTACAGGAATCTATAAATAAAAGATGAGCATTGATCAATATTTCCTGATTCAAGTTTCAGAATTTAAAACTAAATGTATGCATTTCAGCAACAAAAGACATGTTAAGCCAAGTCCTATTTTGAAACTTCATTACAAAGATTTAGAATACATGAATAATATAGTCTTACTCGGAATGGTATTTGACATGCATAATTCATCTAAAACAACTCAAGAGGGAACGTAAGACAAGATTTAAAATAATCAAAGTGTTATCACATCAAAGTAAATACCTAACTGACACATTTTAATAAGGAAAAATAAATCCACAACTTATAATCAATCATTTAGATATCTCCAACTCCAGTCAAATCGCCTTATTATGTGGGTACCATTACATGTTCGTATTGTAGGTAATGAGACAGCTGATAAGCATCTCGAGAAGGAACCATATGTTGTACAAGCTCCTATTTCTTATTACGTAGTGATTTCAAGAGTTCCATGAAAGTTAAACTCCAAAAGTATGGAAAAATATAGCAAACAACAAACTCAGAGAATTTAAAGTCACCTTAGATCCATGATCATCGTCTCAGTTACTGAGCAGAAGATCAAACATAGTGCTAATACGTTTAAGAATAGGTCACACCAAGCTTACGCAACATATTTCTAACAGTGAAGCATATCATTGTTAGCTGTACCAAATACACCACATAGAGGAACAAACACCGTATCCGAAACAACTTAACAGAAGCTTTGAGTAACGACCCTTACGAGGAGAAGAAAATCATCAGCTTTCTGAAAGACGTCCAACTCTATGATTTAATATAGTAGATAATCTCTATATAGGCCTACGTACTATTCTTTCGCAAGTTTTATATTCCTGTACCGAGAGCTAATATCCTGAGATGCTGATGTGCTCTAATTTAATCAATACATAAAAGTTAAACTGATTCTTTCATGTGTTCTACAATATCGCTTCATTTCCAATATAAGTAAATAAATAGTCCTTTAAAGATAAAAAAATTAACTATTAGATCAGTTTTGCTAATTCTACAATTCGTGTGATAGAATGCCTATTCATTCTACTTAATGTTTAGGGCATCGAGTAAAAGTATTAAAACCATTTAATATTTTTATTTCCCCAAAACAAAGAATATTACAAACTGTCTAATGTAAGCACCACAACCGTATCTGGTCTTGAGGCGCTCAAAAAAAGTTAAAACGAAATACATTTCAAAAATCCCTTAAACTTCAGGACGGGTCACACTTCCAAACGCTTGGGTAACAGCTACTTCAATTGAATTGTACATCCAGTACAGTTCTGTCATGTAACGTCCCTTGGTCATACGTGGTGGAAGCTTCGACTGATCAGCAGTCCAGTTACAGAAGTGATGTGTTTTTCCTTGCTGTGAACAGTACATATATTTTAAATTTCATCCATGAAAATAAAGATAAAATGTCCATACATAATAACGTTTTTAACAAGTGCTTTGTGGTAAAACGTAGCCAAACTAGTATTAATTGTAAATACCTGTATTGCTGCACAATCAGTAAAATTTCCACATGGGAGTATTTCCTAGACCCATACCGTTTATGCTAAGAAAACGACAAAAGTTGTATTGTACTCGTATTGGAAATTCGCGATACTCATTACTCAGAAATTTGAACGTCTGTGCTATGAGCTAAAATAACCATATGTTAATATAAAACTTATCACTAAAGTTCATGCAACAAAGGTTTAAATATCATTCTTGTGTGACACCTTGAAGTTGAAAACAATAAACTCTTGTTTTCGTTGTACTCGCTATTACGGTTTTTACAAAAACTCAAAAAGAGACATCGATGGCATTACAAAAAGGGCTATAAAAGAATGTTTAGAAGATGATGTTTATTTATACAAGGTAGAAGAAATTATCTACAATTAATTGGAGGCATTGTAAATCACGTAGTTATTTTAACCACGACAACATTAAAAAAGTGATAGGCACGTATGATAGCAAGCATTTAAGAACCAAACGGCTTCGGTAATTTGGAATGATGTGCTCATCAAAACAGTTTAGTGTATCTTTGGGGTTAAAGAAGCGCTCAGTGGAACAACTATACCGAAAAATAGAATAGTTTTAAGCTTCTCAACTTGCTTCTAGATTGAGGGCAGTATTTAAAGAACTGCAACTGGCAACTGAATAATAAAAATGCTTCATGAGTTCTTAAATTTTAAACGTGCTACAAAATACAAGAATTTTCTAAATGTTGAAGACGTCAGATTTTAATGCAAGTAGTGTTGATGTTAAAATGATAATTAAACTAGTAGCCATCCTGCGATAGTTATCAGCATTAAGATATTGCATAATTATTATATAGTGTGTTCACGGATAGAATTATGCGGAGAAAAACGTTTCTTAATTTTTGATTTGAACAAAATATGATCGCTTTTAAGAACCTGCAAGACTCCCGAAATAAGAATTTCGACGTAAATAATGAACATAAAGCAAAAAAGACACAAGAAATTTGACCTAGAAACATACAATGTTTTTAAACCTAAGTAAAATTTAAATAATCCTTACTATACTTAACTATCATCAATCTCTATGCACTTTTAACGCCATTGAATATTCGTCGTATACTGTATATAATACAGCACGTAAATTCTATTTAAGATTTAATAACTTAACAAATGTTCCCAATGTTTAATATCTGGTAGGCTTAAGTAAAATTCTGAAGTAACAGTTCAAAAAGTATAGATTTATATCAAGAATGTTATGGAAATGGGCAGGTGTCATGTAGACAACCTGATTTATTTCCTAATACAGCACTATCCAAGCAGCGTTATAAAAAATTCACCAAGCCACAGACGCGTTGGAAGAATGAAAAACTGATGTACTGAATCACGTGGAGAATTTGAAGATATATTTGAAAAATCGGTCACGATAATTATTTGTTAGTAAAGTTGTCTAAAGAAAAATTAACGAAGAAAACAAAATTTTGCTTACGTACCGGTGAAAGATTTATAAATGATACAACCTTTTCTTAGACAAATTTTATTTAGTGATAAAGTGGGTTTTTATATACCAACAGTATTGTTGCTTTTGCGAAAAATAGAGACTGCGCGAAGATCAATCTCAACCTTAAAAATCTGTAAAGGGCTTTACACGGAATTTTCCTCGTGAGTGGAGAGTGTACATCCTGTATATGTTCGGTCCAAAATATTCCCTTTTTCGTAAAGGGTAGAAACTTGAGCTATGTGAAAAATATTGGTTTTATTTAACTAAAATCTCGTAGCATGTTCTTAATTACATTCTATAGAACTACTTGTGAATTGCTCGCGATCTATGTCTTACGTTCTATGTACGAATTACTATTTACATTTAAGCTTCGCGTCTTAAGTCTTAAGATAAAATACATTTTTTTTACTTAAAGTACATTTTCTGTTTAAAATACGTCAAAGTATCCTCGAGAAAGATTGTTCAAAAAGTAAAATTATTGCCCCATGCAAAATTTCAAAAATAGCGGGTGACTTATGAAACCATGTTACCACAAAAGTACCTCATCGAGTACACACGTTTTTACAAAAGTAAGTCGATATTTCGTAAAATCTTGCATGGAATCATAATTTTACAATCTGAACAACATTCTGTGATAATGCTTTGAAGTATTTAAAACAAAGAACGCTACTTTACCTGAAAAGAACATGTTTTTTATTTACCACTCGTGAGGACTCATGAAGACCAATCCAACATTTTAGTATTAAGATTTTCTGTACATCTCGCAGTAGGCTAGTTTTCTTATTATATATTGTAGGATACTGTTATGCTTATATTAGCATTAGCATTACTATTATTTGGTGTATAGAATGTTTTATAATATGAACTCGAATCGTAAGCATTATTATTGGGTCTTTGCCGTTTTATTTGCTTTACAATAAATAAATAATAGTTCTTGAATTAAAGCAAAAATATACTGAGTTTTATATTTTTAAGGTGCTCAGCCTGTATATATTTGACCGAACTTTTTTCGGTTTCGAGGCAAGTAGATATATGTATTGTTATGTAATGTTAGACAATCGCCAAGTCAATGTTCTATTAGGCAAACACCCCAATACTCAGGGCACTTATATAAAATTTTAAAAATGCAAAACTTGCCTGTCAGTATCTTAGTCTAACCAAAATGAAACGTATTTATTACTCTCCAATAAAATAGTTAATTGCCCCGTTCTATATTTTATCAAATTGCAATAATCCTATGGGCTAGCTCCGGCAAAACACAAGATTGATAGCTCAGGTTAGGTTCAAATTTGAATTTTATATTAAAAGAATTCTCTAGAATATTTAACTCAAAGTAGTTCAAATACTCAAAATTTCAGTACAACTGTTCTACTCACTTCAATAATTTATAACCTCGCAAAATTGACTTACACCACAAAAGGTTCGCAGGTGCATACATAATTTAATTTGAATATTCAAATACAAAATTTGCAAGGAAACCACAGGTAAACTGAATCGAATCTCCCTCCTAGCAACATCTAACTTGGTTTTGTTTCAGGTTGTGACGTAAAAACGACGCGCTATTATCTTTTGTTTTGGCTTCCTGTGAAAACTGGAAATGCTGGCATAAATCGCATTTTCTAGTGATGCCACGCTATTTTCGAGAATTTGGACGTATCTGGATGCTCGGAAACACGATGAATCTCTTTACCAAGGTGTGTTCTCGAAGTCCACTGGCTTTCCGGACTCCAACCACATGAAAACCTGCCAAATCGTATCTTTTAAAATATCGCCGACCTCGCCTCTGGAGCTGCTGCTGGTAACGTCAACGCCCTTATTTGCTGGAATTCGCTTCCTTGACACCAAATTTTTTTCTAGGATGTTGTTGCACCTCTTCCCGACCTGTAGAACTTGAGGTCCCTGGCTTGTGATGTTGGAATGAACTGGTATCGCAGTTTAAAATTTCCAGGTTGTCGGAGCTGAACCGACGCCGATCTTGGCTTGCACAATATAAACGTTTTCGGTGGAAAAACTTTTAATAACACCTCCACTTATGCAAGGTGACTTGTAGAATAACTTTGTACATGAACTTTGCAAATAACTTTTATTATATAAAAACACCAAAAATTAGGAGCATAATTTGCCCACAAGTTGACATTGCAGGAATTATTTTCTATCTTTTCTTTAACAAAAAAGCATCGCGTTACCTAGTAACCGTGATCTAATATTGTTCAAATCAAATAAGTTTTGGTTACAATTTCACATAAAAGAATAAAATTTATTTAAAACTTGCTTAAAACTAGAAATTGTCTTTATTTCTTATACATAAAAATTGTCCTTTCTTGTCACGCAAACTGTTATTTATCACTGCTCTGCTATGAACACTTAGTTTTAAATTGCACTGGCACTTAAGTTCAATTTTAACCACGTCACTAATTATTCTTCATTTCAGTTGTCCTCGTTCTGCATTGATTTTTGCAAATTCTATCTTATATTACTTTGATTTCCATCTACCTTTCAGTTTGCTTGCTAGCCCGTACGTTTATTAATAACTCTATGCTCATATTCATTATGCACATAACCAACCTTTTGCATTATTTACTTACATTTTGTCCGGCTTCAAATATGCTCAAACCTATCATATTACCTATATTATATTAGCCATCTCAAATCTTTCTTTTACTCAAACTTCAAATTCAATCCTTCTAAAACCTGCTTTTTTTATGCTAGCCTTTATGCCACTAATTATTCTTCTTGCATCTCATTTCCAATGTATTTAATAACTTTTAACTACTGTCTAGATTGCAATTAAATAAAATATTTCAATTCTGCGCTTTAATTGACTTTGTTCAATATTTCTCTATGCATACAGAATTAAATTGCGAGCATTAAACCATCTCAGTATAATCCACATGCAAAATATCATTTTCCTTCAACAAAAAAGTTTTTGAGCTATGCCGCCAGCAAACATGCTATCAGACAGACAAACTGACAGACAGGCAGATAGAATTGAGAAAGCATATTTTTCGTCATCTAGGGACCCTGAAACGTGAAGATCTGAAGAAATCTCGAAATGATAAGTAAAATTCATTGAGAAACCAACATACATAATTAAGTGTGATATTGTTATTCTAGCTAACATGTATATTAATAAATGTTGGAACCTGTAATAAAGAATGCTCTGCTATTTTTTTAAGGTTCTTAATAAAACACAGGGTTGCCAACTTTCTTTTTATGGAGAATTTTTAAACAGAAAGTGCCTGCTGTATGACATAACGTCTACAGTACATTTATCAAAAGAGCTGAAAAATGCACACAGATTGCTAGAAGTTATAGAGAATGCGTTTTATACTCAATTTATTTAGAAGCAGTGTAAGCCACAATTTCTATAAAGAATTTTGCGCGTAAAATGAAAAATGAGTCAAGTTTTTCCTCATTAAACTCACAGCAGGTAACAGTTTGTATAAAAGAAAATATGAAGTAACGAATCAATAATAGTCTATTGCGTGTTAATAGCTGAAAGTGCATTCTTGCCGCTTGCGCATGAGTATTAGCCGATACCAGCAATCATGGAAAAGCGACAAGAGCACTTTTAGTTTGAAATGTAATTACTATTTTTTCTACCTCTAAGCATATTATTAACGCGTAAATAATCATATTATTCCATTTTATTAAAAATATTAATTGAATGTAAATGTTAAATTACTCGCGTAGGCTATGAGATGCGACGCGATTATTTAAACAAATGACAAGCGTTGTCCAAAACGCTCGGCGAGGGGCTAAATGCTGAAAACGCTGGCTCAGCGGCGAATGTCAATTTTCTGTTGCCAAATGACAGTTAAAATACTCAGCGGAACAAGAAATTACGTAGCTAGAGTTTCTGCAAATACTCTTTATTACTACAAAGCGACTTTTTTTATTTAGGGGTCTGTGAAAACTAGAATGGTTCTACTTATTTTACCGCACCGTGACGCGTAAAAACACTGACTAACTACAAAATGGTAGTTACGGTGGACGTCAACTGTGTATGAATGAGTTCTTTACATGTCAAGAGGACAAAAATAATAATACAGAATGCAAGTAATGCAGTTGAATTTACGACTAAACTTGCTTGATAATAAAATGAATGAAAAATAGTCAATAATAAATAGAAACTTCAAATGAAACTAAATATTAATAATCTACATTGTAAGAAAATTGCATGTCAAGTTAACATACATTTATTTTATGCACTCACCTCCACTTCCTGAATGTCAAATTTTAGGTTTAGGGTAAAATTGAAAGCAGTGCAAGTGCGATTGTACTTGAAAGTGGCCATTTCAAACCGACTGGCGTAGTTTTTATTATATCTCAGTACGGTCCACCGTTCGGGTATCATCCTTTATCTAATAGACTTGTCCGGGACGCTGTTTCAGCAGCCAAACCGTAAGAGATAGAGAAAAAAGTTATTAAAGTTATATGTTTGGAATGGTCAGTCTCTAACACTAATTATTATCTTAATTATCCTAATCCTAACTTTTTAGGTTAGATTCTAGGAAAATTTTTTCAAGGCGAATGCGACTGGTAGTTTGCTACCAACAATGACGTCATATACGTACGTGTGGTGAATTCGCGTTCTATTTGCAAAACGGTCTTTTTTGTTTTTTTAAATGAGACATTTGTCTCACTGGTTGCTAGTCCTTTATCTAATAGACTTGTCTGTCCGTCCAGGACGCTGTTTCAGCAGCCAAACCGTAAGAGATAGAGAAAAAAGTTATTAAAGTTATTTGTTTGGAAGGGTCATGCCAGGTCAGGAACCGAATTTCAGTCTCTAACACTAATTATTATCTTAATTATCCTAATCCTAACTTTTTAGGTTAGATTTCTATTTGCAAAACGGTCGTTTTTGTTTTTTTAAATGAGACATTTGTCTCACTGGGTTGCTAGTTGTATAATCATTCTGCTGAAACTATCCTTACATCAATAATGCTTAGTTATAACAAATATTTTGTAATAAGTTACTATCGCATAGATATCGGGATTGTTCCATTTTTCAGAAAATGCTTCGACAATTAATATCAGCAAAAGTAGCTTCATTGCTGTTCAATGCGTGAGCTCTGGTGAAACTGCTAACCTCGTTTGCAACACTATAGTTTTATATTTGTCATTGAGTTAATGATACCATGGCATGATAGTTAGCAGCTGATGAATAATATATTATGTAATTAACTGTGGAAGATTATTAAGGATATAAAATATATGATGTGTTCATAATACCTACAGTTTTAAAGTAATTTATGAAAGGACTCAAAAATGGATTTGTTTAAATATGTATAGTTGACACAGCACGTTTTTTGTTTGGTTTGTCACTTATTAGTGAACAATTTCAATAACAAACAGCTTTTGTTGTTCTGAGTCGACAGACAGAAGAGGCTCGTGGA
>CALNHX010009459.1:0-49654 GCA_940337035.1 Agriotes lineatus
ATATTGTTTTGCACACAGTCAACTTTGTTTTGGTAGATACTTCTTTTTTGTTTAGAAAGCCCTTGTCCTTGTGGCTGCTCCAATTTGGTTTCCTATTTGTTTTTCTTGCAGTCCTTTACTGTTTAAGACTACTCCAAGATACTCTTCCACTTGTTCTATACTAACTTCTCCGATTTTAATATTTAGTTTTTCTTCACCTTTGTTCTATCGTTATTAATTATTAAATTAAGTTTTTCTAGTGCCCTTGTCAATACATTCATATTTCTTTCCAATTCTTTTCCGCTATTTGCAACAAGTACTACATCATCCGCAAACACAAGAGCTGGTATCATCACTGGCTGTAGATTGCTATAACCTGCGGTGTATTTGATTGTTCCTTTCCAGCTTTCTCTTATGACGTCATCAAGGAGGCAGATGAACAATATCGGGCTCAGAACTCCTCCTCGTCGCACTCCATATTTATTTGTAAATTCCTTTTTTTTTATTATATAAACCAGATCAGCGTTTGCTCGCTATACATGGTTGATTTCTCAATAATTTGTTATGTTAATTATATCTAATGGCTGAGGCCTCACTAACTCGTTTAATTGTTAATCTGGAGAAGTTTGTAGTAATACTGTGTGTGTTGAGATAGATTTTATTATTCACTTGTCACTGGATGTAGGAGATAAGTACACATCTTGTGGTAATTTCCGCTTTAGTCTTCTGTGTATGCGTTTTACACCAGTTCCATATTCGCGAGCACTTGGACACCATGTGATATTATTAAAATACGTCTTGGAGATGTTTTGGATAAAGTCCTGTATCGTGGAGATACCAGCTTCTTGATGGAGTTGGGCGTTTCTAACATACCACGGTGAGTTAATGACGGTGCGTAATACCTTGTTTTGGAGTGTTTGACGTTTATTAATTTGGGTTTTTGAAGTAGCTCCCCATACTTGGCAGGCGTATGTAAGTAATGGTCTAAGTATCGACTCGTATATGAGGATTCCACATTCGTATTTAAGGGGCGACTTCTTATTTATTATTGGATATAACATTGCCAATCTCGGGTAACATTGGTTTAGCTTTTTATTTACATGGAATGCCCAGGTAGGTCGTTTCTCAAGGTATACTCCGAGATATTTAACTGCATTATCATTTGGATTCCAGATTATTTGTTGATCCCCAATTTTGATATTTGGTGGCATGGAAGGTCTACGTAGTGTGAAAACTCACATTTCATTGGGTTGAGGGGGATGCACCACTTATCAAACCATCCGGTGAGAATGTTGACCCTTTCTTGAAGGTTGCGCGTAACTACTAGAATGTCTTTGTGTTGTGATAATAATGCCGTGTGAACTGCGTACATGGCGATCGTGGTGTTGGGTGGTTCGGGTAGGTCATGAATATATATGTTAAACAGCGTGGGGCCTAGAATGGAGTCCTGTGGGACTCCAGCATCAATTTTCTTAGTGGTATAAAGAGAAGAATTGATTCTCACAGCAAATGTACGATCAGATAAGAAAGATTTGATAACTCTCAGTAGGTATATGTGCTTGTATCATTTTGTATATCAATCCATCCACCCAGACTTTGTCGAAAGCCTGGGCTATATCGAGAAACACACCGGCTGTGTGTTGTTTGTTTTCGAATCCGTTTTCAATAAATTTTGATATTCTGGATAACTGATGAATGGTCGAGTGGTTTTTACGGAAGCCGTACTGGAATATTGGTATTACATGGTTGCTAGAGAGGAATTTGGTGAGTCGATCCAGGATAACTTTCTCTAGAATGTTTGATATCGTTGGCAGTACGCTTATTGAGCGATAGCTGGCTGTGTCCTTTGGGTTTTTTCCTGGCTTATGAAACAGAAGCACGTGCGCATGTTTCCAGATCTCGGAAAAGTGCCCCAATCTTAGACAGGCATTGAATAATATTGTCAGAAATGTCACGGCTTTTTTAGGCAGATTTTTGAGTACTACATTAGGTATGAGATCGTAGCCTGGGGATTTCTTTAAGGAAAGTTGGTTTATTAGTAGCTGGATTTCTTCAGGGGAGGTGGGAGTTCTAGTTCCTGTGGTGTTTGGGACGTAATCTCTTATGTAAGCTTTAACTTCTTAAATAAATTCCTGGTTGTCATTCGAGATGTGTGTAGTGAACGTACCTTCTAAGGGCAGCGCAAAAACTTCGCATTTCTGTTTATCTGAGCACTAGGATTGGTCATTCACCTTGATGGTGCGTATTTGTGAGTTCTGGTTTAAGATTCTTCTGGTGGCTTGCCGCTTTGAAGGATCTCTAGCTTGCAGATCGCCAATGTGTCTTCTGTAATTGTTTATTCGATATGTATCCAAGGCTAGTTTGAATTCGCGTGTTGCACGATTCAGTTGTGTTCTAATGAGCGGGTCTCTTGATTTGTGCCAGACACGTCTTAATTTGTTTTTGTTCTTTATGAGATTCATAATGTATGTTGGAGGATGTGCGAAATTTGATTTAGGTCTGTTTTGAATTGTAGTAGCACCATCAATTGAACTACATATTGCTAAATTTAGTTTAATTATTTCAGAGTCAATATTCTGCGGGGATTCTATGATCGTAGGGCAGGTAATTGTATTCGTTAAAGTATCTTGAAATAAAGACCAGTCCACGCGTCCTTGAATCAACCTGGGCAGAGTATGGTTACTTTTTGCGCTATTTGAAAACGTTATTATAACTGGGAGATGACCAGACTCCAGTTCCGTGACCACTGTTTGTAAAATTGGAGCAGAGAAGTTTTTTATTAAGCATATGTCCAGGATATCTGGTTTATAACTCCGTCTGTATGGGTAATAGGTTGGTTCTGATGGAGCGGATATTTGAATTGCGTGATTGGTTATATATGTGTTCATTCTATTTATCTGTTATAATGAGAAATCTGCCAACATCTATTACAGTAAAGGAAATAACCAAGGAACTATCGTTAAAACAGCTTCCAGTAGTGAAAGTAACCAGGCTTTTGAAAAACAAACAGCCAATTCCTATTTGCGCAATCGAGCTCACCAAGAACGAGAAAGCCAAAGAAATATTTCAACTCACCAGGTGATTCCATTGTATAATTAAAATTGAACCCAGACGCAGTAGCAGGGACACTCCTCAATGCACAAACTGCCAGCGGCTGGGACATACGAAAAACTACTGCCGGCTTTCCGCCCGATGTGTTAAATGTACAGGCACTCACCACTACTCAGAGTGTAAAAAACCACGCACACAAAAGCCGCAGTGCGTCAACTAAGGCGGAGAACACCCTGCAAATTTTAGGGGTTGCGAGTACTACATCAATTCCAACAAAAAATCCATTAATACTCAACGGACAATTCCAACACCTAAACCCGATTATTGCAGACACACAACTCATAATAACACATACGCAAATATTGCAAATCCCTTTCCACTCAGTCACTCCCAGCAAACCGCACCTGATGCTCTCCCAAAATCCTCTCTATCTGAACTAATCCACACAATTTGGACCATACTAGCCCCCTATCAAGAACAGATCAAAGAGTTTATATTTTCACTAATCCCCTCCCTCTTCAATGATAAATAAAAATCCTGAACATAGCATATCAAATCTCACCATCGTCAATTACAATGCAGATGGTTTAACAAAACAACAAGCACTGATAATAGCATTTCTAGCAAGACACAATGTCGACATCTTAATTGTAAGCGAAACCCACCTAGCAACTGGAGAAAAAATTAAAATTCCAGGCTATGTAATCCATCGGCAAGATCGACAAGCAAATTTTGCATCAGGCGGCGTCGCCATAATTATTAAACGCTCCCTTTCAGCTTCCCAATTGAACTTCCGAATTTATTAAATCTTGAAGCGATAGCAGTGAACCTAGAGCTCAGAAACAACTCAATTGTGAAAATTATTGCCGCATATAAGCAAGCAAATCGCAAATTATTAGAAGATGATATCATTTCCCTATTCAACACCAACAGCCCAACACTTGCCATAGGAGATTTTAATTCCAAAAATATCTTATGGGGCTGCAGAGTCAACAACCCCAATGTACATTCCTCTGTCACCATGTTGCATGTTCTAACCTTATTTTCTGTTTTCTTGTATAAACTTTTAATTGTTGCTATTAATTCATTGCCCGTTTTTTCTTCTCTAAACTTCTCCATATTCCTTCTCTACGGACCATATGGAAGGCTTTCTTCATATCCAAGAATGCTAGATACACGTTTTCTCCCTTTACTCGTACCTTCTCTATTATTTGTTGTATTGAAAAAATGTGGTCGTGCACACTGTCTGCTGGTCTAAATCCACTCTGCTCATCTGCCAACTGTTTTTCTAGGATTTGGCCCAGTTTGTTTTCTAGGATTATCTAGTATACCTTGTGGCCAGTACATAGCAGTGAGATTTCCTTGTAGTTGCTGCAGTTGTTTGTATCTCCTGTTTTATATATTGGCACTATAACGGCCGTACTCCATTCCTCTGGTATTATTATCTGCCTTTAAGCTAGGTTTAGAATATTCAGGAGTTCTTTTTTTCCTCGCGGTTCTAAGTACTTGGTCGACTCTGTATCCACCTTATCTACCTATTTTTAATTTCCCAATGGATTCTTTGAGTTCTTTTTCTGTAATTCTTTTTTCTTGGCTTTGTAGCTCTTCTATTTCGTTTATAGATTCTTACGTTTGAGTTAGTGTATCACTTTGTTCGTGTCTTTCATTATTCAATAGTTCATAGATGTGTTCTTCCCATCTCCTCTTAATGTCCAACACGTTGACCAACAGCTTTCCATTTCTTCCTTTTATGGTTTTAACTGTATATTCCTTTCTATTCCTCATATTCTGTAGAACCTTATTTCTGGTTTTCTTTACTATTTTCTTCTAACTTTTGTCCAAATTCTTCCCATGTTCTTTGTTTAGCCTCTCTAACTAGTTTCTTTACTTCCTTGCTGTTGGTATCTATCATACTCTTGCCGGTTTTTGTGTTGTATATAAAGTTTCCACCTCTTTTTATTTTCCTTTACCTCTTTTTTGATGTCCTCATTCCACCAGTGTGTCTTTTTCCTTTCATCTCCTTTCTTCACTCCGCATACTTCTGCTGCTGCTTTCGTTATTGTTTGCTTATACCTTTCCCATCTAGATTGTACACTTTCGTTTTGTTCTAAGTTATATTTGTGTTCTATTTCATTTTCTACCGTTTCCATATATTTTTCTCTTACGTTTTCTTGTCTTAGTCTGTAAGCCCCAGTTTTTTCTTCACACTATCCTCCACATATTTTCCTATCGCTTCTTGTCTTTTCCTCCGTTGAATTTCGCTTCTAGAAAGTAGTGGTCGCTTACAATTTCAAATCCTCTTTTTACCCTGACATTCCATGTCCCTATTTTCCACTCTGCTACCTCTGTCTGCTTTCTCTTATTGTTTCCTAACCGTGCTTCGTATTTTTTGTTATTTGTGTTGCGGTTTTGGGTATCACTTTTTGTGTCTGGGCCATTTTCTGTCTATCGTTTGTTATTGTCATTCCTGTTCATTTCCGTTTTCATAGCCTTGTTCGTTATTTTGTCCCTTATTTTTTGGTTCGTTAATAGTATTGTGGAGTTTGTTCTTTTTGTTTTTAAGCTTCCTCCATCCTCGTTTTACCATTCATATTGGACATTATTTATTTCTAGTTTTCTGAAACCAATTTTTGTCGTCTTTCGTTTGTCTTTTTCTTCACTTGTTATTTTTTTATTGCATCTGATATATTTATTAATGTACTTTATTTGAATAAAATCGGGCTTCAGGCACCCGTCCTGAAAATCAGACATTGCTGTACAATTTTTAGGCCGGATTTTTGGAAAATTTTCTATTCGTTAAGCGGGATTTCGAGTGACTTAAATTTAGTTTTACACGTATGTTATCCTACAAAACTAATAATGTAAATTTCATATTTTGTTTGCTTGCTTTCTACCGTATAGGTGTGGTGTACCAAAGCGTACGCTTAAGCACCTATGCGTCGCTGTTTGTTATGGTCATTGCGTCACAATCGATTTTATTTTTAATTAAAGAAGGCCTGTTTTCAGATTTTTTATTACTATATAAATGTTAGCATTGATTAAAATTAATCTGAAGCAGCTTGTTATATCTTTATTAAATCAGGAAGCTATGATTGTGGTAGCGTTATACAATTTTTGCAAAGTTTACTCGTCCAACCGTAATTACGCATAATGTGTAATAAATGAGACAAGTTGAGTGTTTTAATAACAGACGATAAAGCCAATGTTTTGACTAAGCAATATAAATAACTTTCCAGGGTGTCCTGCGTTGTAGAATAACAAATGTTGGACTGCCAGTTTGTTGAATCTTTCTAGAGCTAGTTTGAATACAAGGGGAGGATTTTCTGATTTATTATCACTTTACCCTAGAAATACACAGTTTATCGACATATCGTTCATATTGTTTCCTCAGCCTCTATTTAAGGCGGGTTATCTATTTCTGATTTTCCTGGTGTGAAATTATAGCAGTAACGTTTTACGTCATACAGTGTGCGTAGGGTTTAACTATGTATTAGCTAAAACGTAGAGAATATAATGCCGTTATTTGTAACAGATGAGTACATTGCGTTGGAATCAGCGTGGGTGTATAATTGAGGTACTTAATTCTCATAAGATTAGTAATAGTAGATTGCACATATATCCTTGTTATGGGGTTAAATTTTGGTCAGCCGAATGAGTTTATCATTATTTTCCTACCCTGTCTTATGCGACCCAGTATAGGAATTTGAATGTTATATCTTGAATATTAAATTATTTGCTTATACAAATTTATTGTCGATCACTTTACAACACTCATATCCCCAGAGATGAAAACAAAAGAACATTTTGCAGTTGATTTGAATGCATTTTGCGAATTTGTCGATGTCGTCGTTCTCAGAATATGCTGCCAATAAATTCAAATTACACAGAATTAAGGTAACTCAAACTGAAGCTGCACCGATGTTTTCATATGTAATGATTTGTTTTGCGTGATTTATTGTAGTCTTCGACCCAAAAGCCGGCGCTTCTAGAGAAGTTATACGTAAATGCTTTCAGTTGTTTTCAATTTAGCGTATTACCATATACGGTTCAAGAATATATATGGTATACATTTTCATTCTTCATATTGGAAAATTTGAATATATATTAAACAACTGCATGGATTTAAATTGGTAACGATCGGTACGAATAACATAACATATTTTCCTTAGCTTCACAAGTTGCTTTGCAAAATTAATCTGTAAGGCAAATCCGGGGAAAGTTGAGAGACGCAAGCGTATAAAGCACCAGCCTCAACACCGCAAGGTAAAATGAGGTTAATGTCAATACATATACATACGTATACACACATAAACAAAACTATGTGTCGTAGCTGATTTTAAAATTTCTTACGGAAAACGGCCTTTTTAGTTCATTTTGTTGGGTGCCAATATCATAGTGAGGAAAGAATAGTGAAAATTTTAATTAATTCTATAGCCAATACTCTCATTAGAAACTATTGTTGTAAAATTAATAATAATCGATAGAGTAGGGCAAATAAATGTAGACGACTAAGCACTTTAACAAATAAACAAATCACATTTCTAGTCTTATATTTATCCCGTGGATTGAAAAGTGATTTATTAAATTTTGGGATTGATATTGCTCAATTTATATATACTAGAGTTTAGCAATCAAAATTATGGCCTTTGCTTTTAAAATTTGTTTTTATTACAAAAAAAGCGAATTGGATACGATTAAGGGCTCACTTTACTATTGGTAACACCGTTTCCATATCAAACTCTCAATTTTTTAAGTTAAAAACACATGTAAACACTCTGTGTTGATGTCAAGCCGTAGACCTGTGGCCTAGTTCTTCAAGGGGTACGTCTCGAACCTATTACCTATATTTAATTTATATTATGTTTTATTTTGAGGAGTACAGCGTGGTCTTTCTTGATCTGAGATAGCGTATTATTGATGAAACAATATTTACTGGAGATCTGATGCACTATACAGGGTGTATCTAAATTGTAGCTTACGCCTTCGAGTGCGTATAGTAAGTGTCAAAATAAGAAAAAGTCTATATGTGCATATTTTCCCCATATGACCGCGATACAGGATGTTGAAATTTCCTTTTTAGCTCTGTATTTTTTTGAGCAAGCTAGAGGAAACTTAGTAAAATTTTCAGGTAAGTATTATTCACGACTAGGCACTTATATTTTTATGACTTTTATTTTCAGTTGTTTATACCTTTCAGTTGTAGAAATTATTTGCCCTTTGCAAGTGTAGTAGATTTGTAAATCCCAAATTACAGGAATATTGGTGTTCAGGGTGAAGCTTGTAGTGGACTGTATGTTTTTTAATTTTGGCTGGCTTAGATGGTTACAGGATAATTCTTTGGGGTGCAGCAATGTGAAAGATTGTAGTATCAACCGCCTTATATAGTCTCACATAAGGAGGGTAGTAAAGACTTAGGCCCGTTTGGTAGAGGTTCGTGAACAGAACAGAAAGATATCTAACTGCATTAGTTTATTGATTAGAAAATTTCCTACATATACACTAAACATATGACGTTAAAGGTTGAGCACATTAATCCAGTTTAAATCGCAATTCTACCTAAAGTGTTATATTTCTTAATAAACAGTAATACTAACATCAACAAATTCAGTATAATTGCAGTTTATTCAGGAAGCGCTGACTGCTTGTAATATATTTTCAAGGTATTTATATCTGCAAAAGCTGTTTACGAAATATAACCGTACACTTAGTCATACCTTGAAATTGAAAAAGAAAATCGAACTGCTAAAATCACTAGTATGTTATATTGAAATAAGAATAATGCTCAACGGTGTCTAGGCCTGGGTAGCACTTATCCTAAAACTTTTATTAACTTTCCCCCTGTCTGTTCAGAGGCAATGAATACAGAGTTTAAGAAACCATTAAAGTTCAACACTCTGCATCTCGGAAACCGTTTGGTTAAGAACATATCTTTATTTAGACTGTCTGCCTAATTTTTACATTTAATACATGCACAAGAAGTTGTGACCTATCTTTGTGATGCATACTTATATATTTTTATTTTACACTTTATCATTATCGTCGTTTTATAGCCTTCATTTTAAATTTTTTGCACAAAGTGCGGAGGGGATTGCGATCTACCCGATTTGGACCCTAAGATCACGGATACCAATGTAATTAAGAACGTATTTACTTCTAAAAACGTGAAAAGTGAAACTACTTCCAGATATTGACATTGTGATTAGTAAAGGATCCAAAAACCATAATTCTCTCTATTATTACATTTAGTTTGCGGCTTCTAAGTATATATACTACGAGTATCAGCTGATGGCAGTGATTACAACATAGGTACTGATACGAGCAGTCTGTGGGAATATGAATGAATTTCATTTACTTAAATATTGTTTGTTATCAAAATGATCTTCTACACATTTTTGCTCAAATATTCCTAAACGTTGGATTTACTTAAACTCAAATATTGACGGTCATATACTTTTTGATTTTATTAAATTGCCCGATGTATTAATTATGTTCTGATAATAATTGTTTTTTATGTTACCTCAGTAATTCCTTTTGAGAATGAAAGCTCCCGTTCAGAGTGGGACATGAATTTTATGATTTAAATAATTAACTTTTTGAACGACTCTTTTGATCAAACTTAAATTTGCTGGTAAGGTAGATGTTTAATACGAATTGTTAGTTGACAATCCAGTCAATCACAGAATCTGACATTAAATATTAAATATAACCTTCTCACATTATTACAAATAATATGAATAAATTTATTGTCCATTTATCTTGCCTTTACATACAATATTATTCTAACCTTTTATGGCATTCTCGGCTCAAACACTCAAACACGCTCTATCAACAGTCACCATCTTTTCACATCAATATACTCTCTTGCATAGTCAGCTGATTGGCTTCTTCCAAGTGCCCATCTCCATTTCTTACATGTCAACGCTTTATTTACCTTCGTCCTAGCCTATCTTTGTTAATTGTAGTGTGCGTTATTAATGTTATTTTTCTTTCAAATTGTACGGTTACTTATACATGCCTTACTGCTTCGTCGAACTACCTATCATGTTATGAAAACGAACAGAAGACAAAGTGGCGCATCGTCACTTTCCAAGAAAAAAAAATTGTAAACAATGTAGTCCTATTCTGGATTGAAGTTCTTAGTGTTATTTATTAATTACAAGCCAAATAATATAACGTTAATGCAAATGTAGTATTATTGAACTAGCAAATATCGATAAGTGTGTCTTGTCCTATCTTTTAATGCAACTATTAAATTACCGAAGCACAGAACCATCGCAACATATAAGGGCAGAAAACACACGTCTATTAATAAGGGCATAATAATTAAATATCGAATGGTATCTGAACTGCAGTGCTTGTTTTATCGGTATTATTAGAGTTCGCTGAAATTTGAAATTGATAATATTATCCACACATAATGTTTGACAATTAATCAAATCGCGGCAAACCTTTCATTTAATCAATAACAATTCTAGTAAAATTGGGAAGCGATTGTTTGAAATTTACGCTATTCTGAGTTTAGATAAGGAATTAAATTAGGAATGCTTTCCAGGAATTCCTTTTCAGGTTTCTAGTTCATTAAATTAATGTGGTTATGGGAGCGGTATTTCAATAAGGCAGTTCAATAGAATTTGACCACAAGCTCATTCGGTGATTGATTTTGTAAAATAATAAAAATGACATGGGAACACCTGCTTATACTACTACAAAAATAATCTCTCTGCACATGTTTTTTGAGGTTTCCGAAACAAGTTGGTAATATTTTCATAGTAATATTGGAAAGTAGCCACTTGGAATTTTCAGCATCCCACTCTTTGCGGATCCGCATTCATGGGCGAATCGATTGGGTTCGGCTTTTCACTTTTATTATAAAATGACTGATGGGCGATATTTTTCATTGCTATGCCGCAATTCTATTTGGCGATACGCATTCGCGAACAAATAAAACTGCTTTATGTGGTAGCAGCTAACTTTTAAGTAATAAAATTTATACGAACCAAATTGGCCAAATCTCGTTAATTTGAAGTTGTGTTAAAATTAGGTATGGAAATTGTGGATAGTCACTGAGCTGGAAAGGGTATTGAAATACGTAGTTCCAGCTAAACCGGATTATTCCATTTAATGAAACCTTGCGTTGTTGCAGAATACTATCGCGTTTCAGGATTTTGCCCTTCTCGAATATTCCCAAAAAGGGAATGTACAACAATTTGCTGCCCACGCTTCAAACTAGTATCGATCCCGTCATACTCAGTCGTAATTTATGAACCGTGGCGCGAAAATCTACCTAAAGGATGCGGATAAACGTCATGTCTGCAAGTTTATTCTACTCGTAATTCCTGTTGAAATTTACGAGCATATCGTCGGAGTGGAAGCTGCTGAGGAGATACGACACAAGTCAAAAAAATTTCTTTTATGTTCGGCAGTTGTCAAGTTGAGTTTGAAAGCTTACCTTTTCCACCAGGTTGGTGTGCAGGTGAACAACGACGTCGTCTTTGATTTGTGCAACGGGGGGATTGTCGTCTTCATCTAGCACCTTTACCGAAATATCTTTTAATATTTCCCGGATTGTTCCGCTGGGATCTTCCACGGTACATTTCACAGATAAGTTCCGATATTCCCCAGATTCTGGCGATTTTCTGTCGAATGGTTCCGTCGAGCGGACGACATCCCTGTCTAGTCGTTTGCGAGAACGAATTACCCATGATTTACTGCTGTCTGAGGGTTTCGGCAAGCCAAACTGGTGGCTATCTGAAATAATTCGGAAATTAATGTTATTCATAATCGTCGGCGTCGCTTCGTACAGCGCAAAACTAGAATTTTAAGCGATTGCATCGAAAACTTCGAAGAACTTCAATTTATGGAAATACTGTTTTGGCAATTTCATCGAATTGATGTGTTTTAGCTTCAACCCCAACATTAACGTTGACGTGCTTTACATTTAAATTTTGCTATATCTGCTAGGAGGCGTCTGTTTCCTCAATTCGTGACAAAATACGTTCTGTAAGGACCTTTGCTCCTGTCACGTCCTTTTCGCTAAGAGCATCGCTTATAAATGAAACAATTTTCCTGGTATAAAGACGGAATCCCCTCGCGAAAGAAATAAGCGATAAGAAAACAAGCCGTAAGAACTGAAAAGACAGTCGGGCAGCTTTTAAGTGGTTCTGTTCCTTTCGAACCAAAACGCTAAAGCAAACGCCGGAAAACCGACCGTAAAAAACAATCACGGAAATGAATTTTGAGCAGCAGATTTGGAGGCGATGTTCGTCGTACCTACCTTTAAGGATTGAGTAATTCAGCTTGTAGCCGGAGCACATTTCTGCCAAATAAGGCGAACTGAGCGAACCGATAATGCTGGGCTTTCTATTTTCGAATATCTGGTAGGTAGCCGATTGCCAATAACATAAATCTTGAGCTATAAAGTCGCAATCTAATGGAGACTTAGGCGAAATACTAAGCTGTATCGTAGTGGTGTCCTCTTTTCGAGCGCTGTCCTCTACAGATGCCCGGAAAGTGATGTCTGCAGCATCTGGAACTATTTAGGATAAAATTATTACTGTGGCTGTCAACTTCAAATGTGCTTTATATATATAATTTTGAATTACCCTTGTAGTATAATCTGACAAGAAATTTACTAGATTATGGAAAAGCAAAATCCATTCGGTTCAGAAAATATAAACAGTTTCTTGAATTGTATGTCAAAATTGATCGTTCTAAAATAAAATGTTTGTTTCCAACAGGTATCTCCCGATTGGTATTTTATGCATGTTTCTAAATTTTCGAGTCTTTAATGTGACATTATTATTCCCAATTGGTCCAATGTTATGAGGCATGCCTGGAACGTACGATATTGCGAGCTGTATTTTTGTGTGCTTTATTTGGCGTTGCTGTTTATTGTCCTTTGTTTTAAAAATGTTCCAAATTAAAACCTCCAAATGGGCAATATGTTTTTAATGTTTACGTTAATTTTCTTTTAGCTTTTGTTTCAAAAGAAGAGAAGGAAATTAATCTCAATTCTAAAAATGTTATGCCTATCTTAAGATTCTTGTTTAAGACAGTTTTAAAACAAAAGTAAATAAGTTATATGCTTGGAAACACTATACGTCTTGGTAACCTATTCACATTTATAGACGTAGATGTTAAAACGTTTCGCTAAAACAAGTCAGCTTGAAGAAACTACAATAATTAATGATACAATCGAATAAGAACTAAAACTGGCAAAATAAGAAAACGAGTGAGGGCCATTGACTTGTATGAATAAAAAGGTTCATAACTAGATTATCTACAATATAGAGTTGTCTAGTTTATTAAATTTCCTTAAAATTGGTTTACTTTTAGTTCTTTAAGATAAAAAATAGTGTTGATTAAAGCTTAAAGTTTTGTTATTTTGTGCGCTCGCAGTTATATTCGCTTTGACGCTTAATTTTTCAGTAAATTTAAAATTACGCATATAAGAAAACTTGTTCAGAATAAATATTATAGGTAACCAAATTAACTACAACTTGTGTTTTTTAACTTTCTAGGATAAAATTCGTGGCGTTATGAACATGAACGTCTTCAATATTGTAATTTTCAAAAATTATAAACATGAACGATATTACTTCATGATAGCAATATTAATATTATACATATTTATGGTAGTCTGATAAAGAACTTAGGTATATGGTTATACCGATGGGCCACAATTATACCGTGAGATAAAAAAGAAATATTCTGAGCAGGCCTTGATATGTGTTATACGTTTGACAGTACTGAAGTGTATTGTCAGTCTATGTCAAATTCGAGATTAAAAGGTTAGGTTTGGTTTGTTGTTTGACACAGACTGACGTATAACTTAACCTGCAAATCTCGAATTTGACAGACTGACAATATATATATAACAGCAATGAGTTAACATGAACAAGAAAATAACTCGTATTGCTTGAGTAAGAAAGAGATAAACATAGTAGCAAACATTCGAGAAGGCTTGACGCTTAATTTAATTATGACATTTTTCAACTAAACATGCCTACTAAAATATTTGTTTCGTATGGCCATCTCTTTCTTACTCATGTTATTTCATTGCTGTTATAATTATGGCCCCATCCGTATAATTATGGCCACTTCGTATAATGATGTTTATTTATAATTTATTTGTATCGGGAATGGCGTTTTATCAATTAAATGACTTTCTTGCTGAAACTGTTAAATGAAAACTTTTTTCACTTATACGTCGGCATTGATGATGTTAAAAGAAGTACCTTTTTTCACGCTTTGTCAACATGAGCTAGAATATCTAAAATGTTGTGTTTACTACAGAAAACAATCGTGTATGAAAACTTTGGAAAAATATACGTTTCTTCACTCGTCGTAATTGTCCATTTACGATTCGTGAACAAAACCTCCATACAACTTGTTTCATTTATTTTTACCAATTAATGCTGCCGTCCTTTTTATTATACAAAAGTACAGTTTGATAGTAATAAGTCCCGTGACTTTGTATAATTAAGTTTCAGAAATATTGTAATGGTCTTTAGTACAGGGGTTTAATTCAGATTAATGAGGTTAAAAGAATACAGTATTAAAATTACAAAGATGAATTTAAGTATGAAAAGGATATCAGAATTATTAAAATGTATTTGGTAAAGAAAGGAAATAGAATTTAAAATGCAATTGAATGAAGCTATACAAGAAACAGTAAGATTCTAACATAATTTAATTACACGTATTATCTGAAATGAGGCGGAGGATTAATGGCAAATACTTATTCGAGAAATACCAGTGTGTTGGATTATAAAATATATGCTAAACTAAATCACTAAGGAGATTTTTTGTATTTATCAGTATGTAAAAATAATTTTGTACAAAAACATATAATACATTTGTAAGCGGTTAAAATTACGAAAATAAACCCTTTATAAAAGTTTAAAAGCTTATATAAAAGGATTGTGAATTAACTAAAATTGGCTTGGTAAAAATAAAAATTAAATATTAAAAGCTTAAAAGATGTGAAGACGATATGGATGCAGAAAATGTATGTGGTGAGAATACATAAGTAATGCAGTTATAATCTATAAAAGCAAATTTCTGGAATGGGATGTCGAACTGAGTTTACTGTCAAATTACATTACATCATATGCATTGGATAACAAGGAATGGTTTTACTGGAAGTGGTTTACATCGAGATTGTTAGCAGAGTGAGCGTTTTATGGGGTGGATCGGAGGTTTTCATCTAATAGAGTTCTAATTCGCCCAGCTTGTTTTTAAAATGACATCTTGTAACATGCATCTAGTCGAGGTTCGTGTTACTAGGTCGTCGGTGGCTTGAGGATTTTGGTAAAAAGACGTGGTAGGCGCTTGCTGCTGACAGTACTACTGGAGAAAGTTGGTAGGTGCCTTGTCGTGACTTGGCCAGTAAATCTTTGCGAATCCAGATGTTTTTGGCGGAGTTCGTACTAGGATTTGTTTGGACGTTGGGAGATCTTTGTAAGATTGCTGGATGCGTTTGGCTTGGTAAAGGAGAGTGTCGAGGTCCATGAACAGGTAACAGAATACAGGTATTTCAATAAAAAAAAGATAGAAAGAGTGAGGTAATTTTAAACACGGAAGTACTTACTATTTGATATCTGTTGAATGACAAGTAATTTAACGAGAAAGTATTTGTAATCGATTTTGCACTTGCATAATTCAAAGTGACAGATGACAGACCTAAAAGTTGTCATGAAATAAGAGAATCAAATTTCAAGATTAGCTTGTGAGCGGATTCGACCTGTGTTTCAGTTAAGAGCAAAAATGTTTCTACCGGAGTTAGCGATTTGATAATGTTGATAATCCATAATTGTAAAAGGGCAAATAGGATACTAAAAATTCAATTTTAAAAGAGAATTGATTGAAAATAAACTAAAGTATAGTAAATAAAAAGTCAGATGTAATAGCTAAATAATAATTATTGTTATAACATAAAACCATTTTTTCTTCAAACGGCAGTAAAATATGGCATTATACTGCTGGATTGATGATGCTAAACTGTCACTTTATTGCCAAGCGGCAGATAATATTATCTGCCGCTGACGAGATCAAGTAATTTTCTTCGAATTTTGTTCACAAAGTTGTAAATAATTTGTTATAAAAACGTTTGGAGAAAAAATACGATATGTTATTCGGAGCAAAACTATCTCGCAAGCTCGGCAGATAACCCGTCCAGCCTCGCCACATAAAATATAACTTTTGCTCCTAATAACATAATATACTATTAATATATAAAGATCATTATAATATAGTCATATAACATATATAGGCGCCACAACGTGGAGCCAGTACAATATATAGTAGGTAAATAGAAAGAAAAGTGGCTGAACTTCAATTTATAAAGAACATCTTTTTTTCTTTATTTAATAGTTTTAAAGATACGTATCAAGAAACAACGTGGAATATATTTTTTTGAAAATTTTAAAGAAGATGAAACATTCACTTTATCATTTTTATGCCACTGAAATATGATAAATTTTGGAATTATATAGCTGGCGGCACAGTATGAGCACAAAAAAAGTTATAAAATAAAAAAATACCCTTATTTTTTAACAACTTAACTTCTTTGGAAAATTTCGACCACATTTAACATGCTATTTCAACGAGTTATTATTATTATAATTACAAGTTACAGCTCACATTTTAAAGGTAGTTAATAACATTTATTTTATACACTATATATCAATAATAGGCATTTTGGACCTCATTTTTATGCGTAAAGCAAGTCTTTTCCGCGCTCGTGGGATACAATTCTTTTTCGGGCCCTACCGTCATGGAGGTCATTTTTTATAAGCACATATTTCTCAAATGGTACTATTCGGCTAAAATAACTGCAAGAATTTTCTGTTCTTATTGGAAACAACGTTATATAAACTGGTTTTCCTCAACTTAAATTTCGATGGAACATAAACAGTTATATGCACCTCAGGCGGACCCAGCGTCTTTAGCCCTTATCGTGGTATAGCCCTCGGTACTTCACACATCGTGCTATAACTTTCACCCCGGAGGACCAAAAAATCTTGTTTTACGACCTTGATTCATAAATAGCTATTATTTGTAACCATAGTCTTGTTTACTAGCCCTCTATAACGGACGTAATATGGTTTTTATGTCCTAAGGGCATATAAAGTTGCTAAGCAGTAAAACAAACACCAACAATATAATATAGTAACACCAATAATCTACATAGAAATAACATCACAAAAATTCACGAATATACAAATATGAGTACCCTGTGTCGAGGCATACTTGAGTCTCTCTCTTCTTTCAGCCGTGTGTCGCCCAGTATTGAGCATAGACCACCCCTTTCATTCTCCAACTCTCTCTATTCTGTGCTGTGTTCGTCCATCTCAATACTGCACCCCTGCGTTCACTTGGTCTTCCTCTATTTCTTCCTCCTGTTCATGGTCTCCAGCGTATAATTGCAGCATTCCACCTGTTGTCCGTTAATCGTCTTATCTGACCCGCAAAGCGTAATTTAAATTGTGTGATTCTGTTTATTATGGCCGTACTTTTAGTTCTTCGTCTTATCCAGCTATTCAGTTTTCTATCTCTAAGGGTGATACCAATCATCCACCTCTCGATCGCTCTCTGTGTAACTCCCAGCTCTGTGACTATTTGTTTGGTAAGCGTCCATGTTTATGCACTATAGGTTAGTATAGGGAGTATGCATTGGTCGAATATTCGTGATTTTATATATTGGGTAATTTTCTCGTTCTTTAAGAACTTTGATAGCTTGCTAAATGCTGTCCAACCTAATCGCTTCTTCTTTCCACCTCTATGGTCTCAATTTCTTTGCTCATTTGTGTAACTTGACCAAGGTACATTGGCTATAACCGTGTTGTTTACTGTTATATGTGTTTCTTGCATTATTTTGTTTTTCTTCATATTCATTTTTAGTCCTATATTTCTCGATGCTTGTTCTAATTCTGTTGTTATCTCTTGTAGCGTTTCTGTATTATCTGCGATTAAGATTATGTCGTCCCCAAATCTGAGGCGCTTGAGCCTCTCTCCATTGATATTAATTTCCTTGTTGGACCATCCCATTTCTTTGAACACTCCCTCCAGTGCCATTGTAAAAAGTTTGGGGGTATGATATCCCCCTGTCAGATGCCTCTATTGAAAGGAATTGCATTGTTATACTCATGTAATTTTATTTTTCAATTGGCTTGATTGTAGATGTTGTAGAGCAGTGGTTCCCAAACTTTTTTGGGCCAAAGACCCCTTTCCCAAAAATAGTTGATACCATAGACCCCCCACTGTAACTCTTTCTTTTACTTGCTTATAGCACGTTTGACAATCACTGGTTTTCCATAATTTGTTAAGATCTGATTTTTTGGAGTCGATGCTATTTGTAAACGAGGGTAAATTAAATGACACTTCCAATCGCATTGAACAAAGCAAGTTTGGGCGTGCAAAAAAGTTGTTTCAACATGCATTCGTCCTGTACATGTCCAAACTCGTGTACCAGCAGTGTGTTGAGACGAACCTAGCTAGTTACAATTTAATCTACCTAAAATTAATTTTGTGAAGTGTTAATTAGTACTTATATACTTTACCATTAAGTTAACATACGATAAGTTGATATTGAAAGATTTAAATAACGGCCTGTTTGGGGGTCGATTTTCAAATGCCGTCGCCCCCCATTTTTATGCACTGAATTTATCGACCCCTGAGAGACC
The DNA here is from genome assembly GCA_940337035.1 of Agriotes lineatus. Taxonomy (NCBI): domain Eukaryota; kingdom Metazoa; phylum Arthropoda; class Insecta; order Coleoptera; family Elateridae; genus Agriotes; species Agriotes lineatus. Next base: position 18,717 of record CALNHX010009459.1, read on the forward strand.
ACTTTGGGAATCACTGTTGTAGAGTAACTCTTTGTATCTATGATCAGTGCAGGCACAGTCGAGCTTTTTCATAATTCATATCATGCTCGATAGAATGCCTTTTCGTAGTCAATGAATACCAAACACAAAGAGAGGTTATATTCCATGCTCTTCTGTATTTGTATCTTCATTGTCAAGAAGTGATCAAAAGTACCAAAGCTTTTTCTGAATACAGCTGCTCTATAGGTTGATAGTCATCTAGCTTGTTCGTAATTTGACTTGTTATTATTTTGATTAGTAGGTTGTACATTTAAGACAGTAGACTTATCGGTCTATAGTTCTGAATGTGTGATATATCATCTTTTTTGAATGAAATTACCACTACTGCATCAGTCCAGTCCTTTAGTATTGTTCTTTCGTTAAGGCATACGTTAAAGAGCTGTTTTAATTTAGGTATTAGTATTTCTTGCCCTTCTTTTAGCATTTCTAGCAGTATTTCATGTTCTCTCGGCGCTTTGTTATTTTTCATTAACTGCAAGGCATAGTCTCTCCTCTTCCGTGATTTCAGGGATGTCTTCCGAGCCTATGTTCATTACTTTCATCTCCACAAGTTCTTCGGGGTTTTCAGTTTGTGATATAAGTATATGCATATAAGTTGTAGTAATCTTCAGAAAATTTCAATATTCTGTCCTTGTCTCTTTCCTCTTTTCCATTTTTGTTTTTTAATGTTGTTATTTCGTATCTTCCTAGATTTCTTTTTAGACATTTCAGATATTTATTTTGTTCAATATTCAATGTTCAATATGCTGTCTTTGTCTCTTTCCTTTTTTCCATTTTGGGTTTTTAATGTTGTTACTTCGTGTCTGCCTAGATTTCTTTTTAGACATTTCAGATTTTTATTTTGTTTGATAACGGTTTGTGATATATCTTCAAAGTTTTTATCTAGGTCTTTCCGTATCATTCTCCTCGTTTGTTTTCTTATCTCTCTGTATTTATTTGTAGCATTTTTTTTCTCTATCTAGTGATCGTCTTTTTTCAATCATTATTTTTGTTTCTGGTGTGATTTTGTTTTTTGTTTCGGTTTTTTCTTTGTAATTTTCAGAGCTGCTTCTATTATGACATTGATTATTTGTTTTGTCGCTTTTTTCATTCCATCTTCTGTTTCTTCTGTTTTTGCTATCTGGATTACTTGGTTTTGTAAAGTCTCTCTGTATATTTGGTTCTTCTGTTTGAAGACTTCTGTATCTATTGCTATTCTTTGAATATTATACTTTAGTAATTAATTTAAATATATTTTTTTGTTTTTGACTTTTGGTGGGCTGTAAGTCATCAGGGGTGCGACTTTGTACTAAAGTATATTTGGCTTAATATTTTTATTTTGACTCTAGGATTCACCCGTATCGTGTATACTACTTGATTTGAATATACCCTGTATTAGAAGTTACAACTTCATAGCCGTGTAGCACTTATACTTAAATTACTTATATCAAGGCCCCTACAACCTTACAAAATCTGTCCACATCTTTTTGTAATACCCTGTATATAATACTGCAATTCTGTATTGTAGAAATCTTATCCTTTACTTGTGAGAAAAGAATTATTTGTGAGAACACTGCTCTTTGCTGTGTTAATATTCACACCTTCAAGAACGTTCATTAATTTGTTGGTTAAATTCTTAATGTATAGAAGAGATGTATACCGGGTGCTGACTTGCTCGACGCACCATAGGAATTTGCATACTAAATTCTTTATGTTCAATTATTTACTCCCCTAATTATTTTAGAGCTAAAGTGTAAATACATTTTTTGCAGAGAAAAAAATACTGTATTCATTCATACTGTTGCTAACAACTTTTCATTTTCCGGAACCGAAGGGATGCAAAAAACAAACTAGCATTTTCACAAAGATCAGTGATGCCATGGAATTATTGAAACAAGCCAATGCCAACGCAAATGCGTGCGGCGCGACAATTTGTGCTGTTTGTTTGTTTGTCATTGATGTTTGACGTTTATAATAATTCATTATTAATTATGTTCTGCTTAATGTCTCTAAGGTACCTAGACCTTGTCCATAACAAAAATGGTTTTACGAGTATGGTGGACGTTCGTTAAGTAAGCTCCTTGTTTATTGTAAAATAACCGTTTCGGCAAATTCCAAACAGTACAACCATTAACAGACTGATTCATTTTAAGTTTAAGTCTACAGGAACGGTATTAAATAATTGTAGGTGCAATAATGAGGTTCAGAACTTACACCAAAACGAAAAAAACGACAATACGTTCATTCTTTTGACGGCAGTGACTGGATGATCGCTCCGCACGCACTTGCGTTGGCATTGGCTTGTTTCAATAATTCCATGGCATCACTGATTTTTGTTAAAATGCAAGTTTAATTTTTTGCATTCCTTCGGTTCTGGAAAATGAAAAATTGTTAGCAACAGTATGAATGGATGCAGTATTTTTTTCTGTACAAAAAATGTATGTACACTTTAGCTCTAAAATAATTAGGGGAGCAAATAATTGAACATAAAGAATTTACTATGCAAATTCCTATGGTGCGTCGCGCCAGTCAGCACCCGGTATATTTAAATTTGACTGGACTTTTGGTTCGGATGCTCCATCTAGTGGCAATATTAATAATAATGAAATAAGTTTATACGACAGTGTGTATAATTGACTTTTAGTTGGCAGTTTTAAGTTTGTAAAACGACTGTTTAATTACATCTTTTCATTAGTTTACGTCGTTAGTAGCAATGTGTTTAAAATATTTCATTAAGCACGTCGTCAGTAGCAGTCTGCACGTAAGTGCAGCAACAAGCTAAACACGTATTAAACAGTTTCGTTGAAAACTATATTAACCATACTTTTCTCTACTTAGCTGTAGAGAAGCTTTCAAAACAACCAGCAGTTACAAGAAGACTGAAGCCAAAATAGCCACAGGACCTGGTTTTGCAACTTAACTAAATAATATATTATATCATGAGGGACTAAAGTGCACCATTTAATCCCGCGAGTGGAGTTTGTTGCCTCGAGGGAGAGCCCGAGGGCAAAAACCACTCAAGGGATTTAGGCACTTTAGTCCCGAGGTATATACGCTATTTTTTGCACTTTTGGGAACATTATCATCAAACATTTCCAAAATTTGGAAACGGTCAATTTGGAAACTGACAATTACAATTTATTAAAAACTGAATTGCAGCAGGTCCTGGATAGCCTGAATCAGTTGGCAGGACTGAAGTGTATTGTCAGTATATGTCAAATTCGAGATGTAGGTTAAGTTTTGCGTCAGTGTGTGTCAAATGACAAACAAAACCTAACCTACTAACCTCGTGTGTACATAAATTTACCATAGTTACGGTATCATTTTTACTTTACTCCCTAGGGATTAAATGAGCTACTTTAGTCCCTGCTTACGGGGACTAAAGTATCAACTTTAGCCCCGGAAGTGCAAAAACCAATATACAGTGACCGTCATAAATTTGGACACATACGTATGGAACACTTTCTATTGTCCATTTATCAGAAAATGTATTCTTGATAACAATCCGTGCATCTTCTCAAACTCAAAATGCTCTTGGCAAAATTTTAATAGTTTTTCTCGATTACGGGAAGGTACGAAAATATGAAACTGGTTCAAGAATAAAATTATTTGGAAAAGTAGTTTATATTTCAAAGTTAACTTATTATTTGATACGATACGTATGTACTGTCAAACTTAAGTTTCGCCCATTTAGCAACCAGAAAATTACATTAATCGAAATTACTATTAAAAACTTTTTTTATGTCAAAACACACGTATCTTAAAAATGCAATAACAGATGATCTGCAGATCAATAACAATTTAAAACAATTACAGTTTTTAATTGAAATGTTATGACAATTATGTAGAAGGGATGGGGGGCATACAGAATGAAATTGTTGAAGTTTCCTTCTTTATTTTTATTTTGTAACTTTGATGTTTTTGATATCTAAATATTGGTTAGAACATTTCAATTATTGACAAATAAATGTTGAATTTTAAAGTAAACGCTTTAATACATTGCTGTCATGCAGTTACTATAACATCAACTAATATATTGTTGTTATTACATATATACAGCTAAGCAGTCATGGAAACGTGTCGCGTTCAATTGTTTAGTAATAAAGTAAACGCACGTATGTTCACGGGTTTATACAGCTTGACGCCGTCTACCTACTCATAATCTCCATCTTTCTCTATCTTTCATTCCAAGATCTACGGGGTCTTCTTGATCTTCTCTTACCAGGTGGTTTTCATATAAATAGCTTTCGGAGCCATTTCAAATCAGGCATGCCCATTAAGTGTCCAAACCACTTTAAACATCGGGTCTCTATTCTTTCAACTACACTTCCCTGTACATTCATTTGTTTTCCAATTTCTACATTAGCGATTTTCTTCTAAGGTAATCCATTTGATTGCCTTCACCTTTATTTTGTCTTTACATGCATTGTCTACACTTCACATCCATAACACATTACAAACTCAACCATAGTTAATCTACTTTAGGGGAAATGTGAGTGCCCCACCATATGCTATTTAAGCAAGTAATTATTTTTTGAGCATTTTTAATTTTGATCTTTATTTCTGCTATAACTAAACGACCATTAGTTATAATTGCTTCCAAGTTCTAAAATTTATTTACTTGTTTTATACTCATGTCATCTGTGATCAGAATTTTGAATTTATCTTCTGAGTTAACTATTGGATATTCTGTTTTGTCTATATTTATTATCATTCTCCATCCTTGGTACGTATAATATAATCTGATATAGCCTAATATAGCCTGATCGTCAGCAATGTTCGATGTAAAGAAACATTCATCAGTTGTTGAAATGCCCATACCTTGACATATTCGCTTTTACTGCCCCAGGATACCTTCCAAGTATAATTTATCAGTAATGGTGGTAAATTTCAGCCTAACTCAAGCTTTTGGATGTGTGAATTCGTTCTGACAGTCTATTTCCAACTTTCTCAAATGCTTTAATATCTTGATAGTTGGTTTTTGAATTAGGTGTAGATATTAAGGGTTGGTCTGCACCCCGCATTATATAAGACTTGCCATAGTGTTGATATTGGAATAGGTTTATAGATTTTTTTCAGACCAAATAATGCAAGATACGTTTTGCCTGTCGATGTTCTTCTTTCTGTTAGTAGTTATAGTAAATTGTCGACTCATGACCGACCTGGAGTATTAACGCCGCTCTGATCTTCACTAATCTTGTAATGAACCAGCTGTTTATTTACTCAAAACACTATTAAAAAGTATAATTCACACAAGAACAGGCACACTTTACGTATACAGGGTGTTCGGATAATAGGGAACCATACATTGATGGTGAGTTCTACGCATTAAAATAATAAAAAAAACTTCATATGCAGTATTGTCCGAAAATCGTTATTGGCGTAGATACCGACCCTTAAAGTTTAACTTTTTTTAAAAATTTTTATTTATTTTCTATAACTGAAAAAAAACAATAATAAGTGCAGATAAACAACTCGACAACAAACAAACAAAAATTGCATTTTTGTTATCAAGGCTAATCAGATAATAGCCCTGAAAAGAAAAGCCTTAAAACTTTAGATAGAATTTCTAACCAAACGGTTTATGTCACGCATACCAAACAAGAGTACATTAATTTTGAATTTTTTTATTCCCTACAAGATGCCGTATCTAGATCGGTGGTATGTCTTCAGATATAAAAGTTATGACTAAAAAGAAAATATGGTTTTAGGTTAACTGCCAGTTCAAAATACATGTTATCGATTATTTTTCTTTTTGTTTGTGAGCATTTCAATAAAGAACACGTACACCAAGTTTAAAGTAGTTATCTACTCAGTTATAAAAAATAAATAAAAATAAAAAAAAAAGTTAAACTACGCCAATAACGATTTTCGGACAATACTGCATATGAAGTTTTTTTATTATTTTAATGCATAGAACTCACCATCAATGTATGGTTCCCTATTATCCAAACACTCTGTATAAAACAATCAGATTTCCATGACTAAACCCTATGCAAAATAAGCGTGAATAGCAACGGGAAACGTCGAAGGACGTTCTAAAACCGGGTTTATATATAATTCCTGAAGCTCGTAGTAGTCGATACGCTAATCGCTCATGAGGGTGGTAGTTTGTTTGTAGCATAAACATAACGATATCTAAGTTTTGTATTTGCTACTTCAATTGAAGAAGTTATGTTTGTTTTAATTCAGGAAATTCAGTGTGTAATTTTTTGTCGTTGATGTAGAGAACAGACGTTTTCAACTCTTTGATACGTTTTGCGCAGTACCGTGATTTAGGCTTACCTTTCCGTTTTATTTTTTAGAGTTCTATTATAAGGGCACTATGTATTTTGCTTCCTAGGGACATACGAAATGAATGTAATAAAAAAATTGTTTAGTATGTAAACTGTATTTAAGCTGATACTTTGCGATCAGATTCTTATAATAGAGCTAAAAACAGTTTTTTTTCAACGGTGAGAATGTTGCTAGATAGAAAGTTTCTGTTTTTTAATTAGTTGAAGCCAGATCAGCCTTAGAACAGAAAATAGACAGACAGGCGCATTTCTTTTAACTTGGCTGTAACATCTAGGCGACGGAAACGGCCATTTTGAAAACCCATGTATGACTAATGAGGTGTGATATCGGTTTGACAGTTGTGGGTTTTTGTTAGTTTGAGACTAATTTTGGATGTTCTCAGACCCCAAATACCAGGACTTTGGGCATTACATTCCATCAGTAAGTATTAATATTACTTTTCACTTCAAGTAGAGAGATAATTTCTCTGAACATGTCACTTGTCATACTTACTTGTACACAACAATAGTCATGGGCATAGAAAGGAACGTATAATGGGTTCATTATTTGTAATCACACAATCTGAGGAAGCAATTTAAATGACAGACAGTGACTGAAGTCACACAAACTCACATGTAGTCATAAATCACATAGTGTAAAGTGCACTTAATAAAACTGTTGAAATTGTTTGCTGCACATGCACCCTCTCGATACGATACGCCACTGCCAAAAGGAAACAACCATCCGCCATTTTGAAAACCCATCGCGGGCGCACGGATTTCTTACAAATGCGGCTTCCTGTCTATTTTCTGTTCTAAGAGATCAGCGCATTCTCGCTATACATGGCTATTTGGTGAGGTATTATGTTTATCAGATGATAGATGCTGACTAATGGCTTAAGCCTCACTATCACTTTATTTTTGTTTCCATTTATTTTATTTCACTGTTGCACTGACTATTTTCGTAAGTTATTAACTTTCACTTCATGACAAATAAATATCCTGCGGAAGTTTGCGTTTAAGTCTAGTGTGAATATGTCTAACTCCAGTAGTATAAATTTTTGCACTCGAGCACTCTGCTTTGTTACCGAAATAGTTTTTCGTTGTATTCCTGATACAAGGTTCGATGGTTGGTGTACCTGCTTCTCGGTGTATTTGTGAATTTCGTATAAACCAGAAAGAATTAAAAATTATGCGCAGTACTTTATTTTGAAACCATTGAAGTTTGTTAATTTGTGAGTTTGACGCTGCACCCCAAACTTGACAGGCATAGGTAATTGGTTTAAGAATATATTGATAAATCAGTATTCCACATTCTTGCTTAAATGAAGATTTTTGATTAATTATTAGGTACATCATCGCAAGCTTTGTGTAACCTTTGTTAAGGGGTCCCGAGTGGTGTAGCTTGAACAAGCGTCCACGTTCGATCAGCAGAGTTAAGCAACGCTGTCTCTGGTCAGAACTTGGATGGGAGTTCCACGGTTGCATTTCCCGGCGCCTAGTGGTACGGCTATCACTGAAAAAAGTTGGTCCCGGCGGTCATACAACATCATGGCAGTCGTTAGTGGGGTTGGAAGTCCTCATAACTGCACAGCGACGCCTGTAATTGGCCTAACGGCTGTTGGCTGAGTGCAAAATTAAATAAATTAAATAAAAGGGTTTTGTTGGCATGGAATGCCCACGTAAGTTTCTTGTCGAGGTAAACTCCCAAGTAATTGGGCCGTCTGTAGGATTCCAGTGGTGTTTATAACGATGTTTGGAGGTGTTACTGGCCTACGAAGGGTGAAAATCTTAGCCTCGCATTTACTAGCATTGAGAGTGATGCTCCATTTATTGAACCAAAAAATTATTATGTTGGTACTGTCTTATCTTAAGTATATCACAGCCTTGAGACAGTAGCACTGTGTCGTCAACGTACGTGGCTACAGTTGGGTTGGTTGGCACTGGTAAATCGTGAACGAACATATTGAACAGCGTAGGGTCTAATATAGAGCCTCATGAGACTCCAGCACTAATAGGTTTAACTGAAGAAAGGAAAGAATCGATTCTTACTGCAAATGAATGCATTGTCAGAAAAGAATTGATAATGCATAGAAGAAAGCGATGAGTGTTAACTTTAAGATTTTGTAGAGTAAAGCATCGGTCCAAACTTTATCGAACGCTTGTGCGACATCAAGAAAGAGTGCTGCTGTTTATTTTCAAAGCTAGTTTCGATAAGTTCCGAGATGCGAAATAGTGGGTAAATCGTCGAGTGTTTCTTGCGAAAACCATATTGAAATGTTGGAATAATATTGTTTTATAATGAAAATGTCATGAGAGATGATTTTTCTAACAATTTGGAGATTGGGAGAAGAAGACTTATTGGGCGGTAGTTTGCTGGATTTATATGGTCTTTTCCAGGTTTTGGAAATAACAGCACGTGAGCATGTTTTCAAGTTGTTGGGAAATATCCCGTTCTTAGACAGGCGAACGGTTGTATGACGTTTCCCGGAATAAGGTATGGGTAGAACCTTAACTCGCCCATGATCTATGGTGAGATATAGACCTTACAAAGTGTTGAAAAAAATGAGCTAAAATGAAATTATAGTTAGAAAAGTGATGGATTTAGCAGGAAAGTTTTTGATGACTAGATTAGGAATGAGGTCGTGTCAGGTGATTTTTTACTTAGGATCTTATTGATATACGAATGTATTTCGGTAGGTGAAGTAGGAACAATTAATCCGGCATTCTATGAAAAGCTATTATCCAGTTCTGCACAGACTTCTTGCACAAATTCTTTGTTGTCATCGGCAATTCGCGTCGTAAATGTGCATTCCAAATGTGTAGCAAAAACATCACACTTTTCTTGGTCTGATGCGTATACTTCATTTATTCATTTTAATTGTAGAAATCTGAGGTTGTTGTTTCAGTATTCTTTTCGTAGCTTGGTTGTAATTCGGAGATGTACTGTCTATACTTATCAATTCTATAGTTTTCTAATGCAAAGTTACTACTATGCGTTGAGCGGTTCAGTATTGGCATTCTTTTATCTCTTGAGTTTCCTCTGTGATTGATTTTTGTCGCCTACAAATAAATTTTTCTAGTAACATGTGATTACCAATATTATATATATTTGAAAATAATTAAACCCTATACATATAAATTTAAAATACAATAAATATCACGTTCCTTGCTCCATGCCTTTCGATCATATACTGTTTCCTCATCCAAATTCCTGTCTCTCATGGCTCTTCCTACTCCTTCGTTCCATGAGCTCATAGGTCGACCTTCTTTATTTCTGCCCGGTAGTGACAATTGGAATATTCGTTTAAGCCATCGGGTATCGTCCATTCTTAGAAGATGGCTGAACCATTTTAAATTCATTTTCTCTATTCGATCGATAGTCTACTTCTTAAGTAATCTAATTCGACTGCTGTTATTCTTTTGCAATCTTCTTTTTTCATACGCCATACCTCACTTTCATAACATAGAACTATTTCTGCCATAACTTAACCTATTCTTTTTTTTCTACTCTTTGTTAAATATTCTTATCCCACCATAGAGAATTTAAATCTCCCAGCACTTTTCTGGCATCATGTGTGCGCTGCTTTATTTTCTGTCTGCCTAGTCCATTGTTATCGGTAGTAGCGCCCAGATATTTAAATTTGGCGACTTGCTGTATGTGGTAGACATCAGTTTTTGTGTTCGAAGAGTGTATTTGCAATCTTGTACTGGTGTTCTCTGCAAATTACCACCAGTCTATTGACGTTGTGGTTTCATACGTCGTCCCCATATATTCTAACCACCTTATCGTCGTCTGCTTTGTTACCTGTGCAGTTGAGGTTTTCTGTGAGTATGACCTCGTGTGTTTTGTTTATCCCCCCTCATATGCCATCAAGTTTGTCAAAAACGCAATCTCTATCTGCATTTTTTTGCAATGTCACTTACTTGGTAAATTCCAGTATCGGCATTGAAAGCTAACAATTACTAGACGTTTATTTAAAAACACGACACGGGTTAGGCAGCAAATTTGATTTTAATGTTAAAATGTTGAAAAAGTTAAAGTAACTGAAATATACGATGATGAAGATGCGGAACTATAATATGAAGATATAATCAGAGCACGCAAACACGACGAAGATGGAATGAACAAAGCGAAAAACAAATAACCAATGTCATAAAAGAAACAGCTCTGAAAGTAGCAAAGGAAAAACCGAAACAAAAAAGCAAAATAATACCAAAAGCAAAAATAATTATTGAAAAATGGAGATCACTATGTACACAAAGAAGATATGCTACAAATGAACACAGAAAAAAAAGAAAAGAAACGGGGAAAATGACACGAAAAGACTTACATAAACACTTTGAAGATATGGCACAAAACGTCATCGAACAAAATAAAAATATAAAACGTGTGAAAATAAATCTCGGCGGACATGAAACAACAATATTAAAAGACAAAAATGAAAAACACAAAGACAGAATATTGAATATTGCTGATGATTGCTAAAAGACTTTATATGTATCACAAACTGAAAATCCCGAAGAACAAGTGGAGATGAGAATAATGAACATAGGCTCGGAAGACTGAAATCGCGGAAGAGGAGATAGGCTATGCCTTGCAGTCAATAAAAACAACAAAGCGCCGGGGGAAGATTAAATACTGATAGATATGCTAAAAGAAGGGAAAGCTAACAGCTAAACTAAAACAGCTCTCTAAAATCTGCTTTAAAGAAAGAAGAATACCAAAGACCTGGACTAATGCAGTAGGTAGTGGTAATTTTATTAAAAAGAAGGAGATAGATCACTCATCCAATAGCGATAAGTCTACTGTCTCAATTGTACAAGCTAATAATAACAAATCGAATTACGAACAAGATAAATGACCACCAACCTGTAGAGCAGGCTGCATTCAGAAAAGGAGTTGGTACGTGTGATCCCTTTTGACAATGAAGATATATTAATAAAGAAGTGCATTGAATATAACCTCCCTTTGTGTTTCGCGTTCATTGACTACGATAAGACATTCAACTCTATCGTGCATTGTGCAATTACGAACACAGAGGAATACCATATCACCCAAACTTTTTACAATGGAACTGGAGAGTGTTCAAGAAAATGGAATGGTTCAACAATGGAATTAATATCAATGGAGAGAGGCTCAACCACCTCAGATTTGTGGACGCCATAGTTTTAATTGCAGACAATACAGAAGACCTATAAGCGATGATAACATAATTAGAACAAGCATCGAGAAATAGTACTAATAATGTGTCTGCAAGAAACACATATAACGGTAAACAACACGGTTATAGAAAATGTACAACAATACATACTTTGGTCAAGTAATACAAATGAGAAATGAAAATAAAAACATAGAGGTGGAAAGAAGCAGGCAATTAGGTTGGGCAGCATTTAGTAAGCTATCAAAGGTCTTAAAGAACAAGAAAATCCCCCAATGTATACTCCCTATACTAACGTATGGTGCACAAACATGGGCGCTTACAAAAAATATATATTCACAAAGGTGGGAGTTAAACAGAGCGCCATGGAGAGGTCAATGATTGGTATCACCCTTAGAGATAGAAAAAGGAATAGCAGAATAAGACAAGAACAAAAATTACAGACATAATAAACAAAATCACACAATTGAAATGATAACTGATAACAGGTGGATCGCTGCAATTATACCCTGGAGACCATGGACTGGAGGGAGAAATAGAGAAAGACCAAGTACACGCTGGTACGACGATATTAAGAGGGTTGCAGGAATGAGATGGACGGACACAGCACAGAATAGAGAGAGTTGGAGAATCAAAGGAGAGGTCTCTGCTCAATAGTGGGCGCCACAAGGCTGAAAGAAGAAGAAGGGAAGAAGAAGAAGAAGAAGACTTAACAAATGAACAATGTTTACCATACTTTTAATATGTATTCGTTGTTAGCATTCTTAATAAGCTTTATTTAGTAAAACAACAGCTATACAGCGTGACTTCTGAAATAGAAAATTGTAGTTTTGAAATACATAATTGTAATAATTGTATTCAGCTTTGTTAAAAAATATGTGAATACAAAACAATTGAATTGATTAATAAATATAATTACACATTTAAATATTCCATGCTATTAAGGCAACAAGTGATTCAAAAAAATATTCATCAAAGGACAAAGAAAAAAAGGTATGTATGGGTAGTATAATTCAGAAAGTAGGTAATTTTAATTAAGACTGTCACTTTATGTCAGCTTAATTTGACAAGTCCAAAATCGCTTTTCAGACAAGCCCTTTAATTTTGTACATTTTGGGTCATGGTTTTCATTGATCATCAAATACAGTGCATGCTAGAAATGTAGTTTAGAAAAGTGGAACGGTCAAAGAAATCAATTGTGATTGAGCTTACACTGACAGAGTAGATGCAACATAAAGTAGTTCAAACGTTTCAAATGCAAGAGGCGACATACGTGATTTTTGTTTAAGATTAATTTGATGAATATTATTTTGAATCACGTGTTATTAAAAGCTGAGTATCCTTGTTGGCGACGCACATTTTTAAGAGATTCTGAAATCGATATGTCTAACATATTTTTCTATAATATTCTAAAATCGGCCAGAAACTGACCTCTTAACTTCAATAAAAGCTTGAACCACAGCCCACTGATAAAGTTGATTAATAACATGAGCGTATGGCAACACAGACCACCGCCTCAGACTTCATGCTGAGAAAGGCACAAAATTAGTCTCTGCTATTTGCTAAGCTAACAATCGAGGTCGAAATTAGCATTTCATTTAATCATTTCAGTAATGAGAATGTTAAAGTAAATTTGACTTTGTTAAAATAATAGAGGTAAACAGTTTTTGGTTAGTAGGCGTCACGTCGTATAATAATTTCTATTAAAACTAGGTTCATACTAAAAGGAAAATTAGATATCCAGTCAACGGGTCCTTCTTACTACTAAACTAGTCGAGTGATAGAAAAATAGTTTTGGTATCTAATTAAAAATAACTTTATATCATACCTTTAATATTTTGAACACATTTTTATTATTATTTTATAAGCACTGCACAACTTATGCATTCACAAAAGTGCTTTTTAGTTACCAGTTCAGCGTAGCCATTTACAATTTTAAGAAATAAAATGCAGACGGAAACAGGAAAAACCTTGCCCAAATACTCCATTTTTCATTTTGAAGGGTGAAATAAAACGCTGAAATCTGGCTTATAGTCGTATAGTCAAATCAATCTTACAGGGACGCGGAAACTGTTAAAAATGATAAAATATACGTTTACTATTGAATTATAGTGCTCTTAAATGCCTTTCTAGATATCAGAGAACTTGTTTCCAGGGAATATTCAACCCCTTATTGAAGATCCGTAAAAGCTTCCAAAGTCTGTTCCCTGACCGTTTGCGTTAGCTCCATCCGTTCTGTTCGGATGCGATAAATCATACAGCAGCATTAAATTTGCAACAGCAAAATTCGCAGCTGCTTTCATCTTGCATATAGTTAACGAATCTCAAAGAGCTGAGCCTTTTGTAGTTTAATAGGCGGTTGTAGTAGTTTGTTTTCAATTGCAATTTAGACCACATCTTTGCTTTCTAAGAAATTTCATTAAAGAACGATCCTATAATGTAGAAGCGAGCGACCAAATTTTTTGATAATATGATTTATGTAACAGCGATATTTTTGGTATAGATTTTTCATTATCTGCTGGCAATAGAGGTGATTTATTTATTGCAAGGATTTTCAGATCGAAATAATAAATTTTATCCCGACAGAGCGTTGAGAACCAGCACGTTTCCGCAATGAAGTTCGGAATGAACTTTTCGCAGATCTCATTAAACGTTTGTGGCTGGAAGTTAAGACAGAAAAACATTATTTCGAAAATCTTTACTGTTCCTCTTTCCATTCGCTTAGTTTTAACGAGCTCGAACAAGGTGAAAGATTGCCGCAAACTGCGACAAAATTGCGGTAATAGGCAACGTTAACCCTTTCAATTAACTGATTAATTAAACGGACGGATAACGCCACCCCTAATTCCGGCAAAGACCATTGAATTTCCGGTGGAAACAATTCTGTTCCAGGTCTGAATTGTTGGCATATTGGGGAACTTGAAGAATTTAATTTGGATATATCGTTGTTTTGCTAATGGCAATAAAAATATACACTTACCTCGGTCGAAAAATTCCTGTGTAAACATGATATCGCCAGTGCTGGGAAAAATTTGCAGAAGACGATCGCCCGTTAAGTTAATAGAGTGTCTGAAGAGTTCCTCTCGATTTGTTCGGTAAAGGTCATTCTCCTGCAGGGCGTAAAGAGTTAATACGGCGTGGTCTCTCGGTGGATATTTCGTCCTGTCGCCAGGGATATTCATTTTTATGTTGGACATCGAAAAATACGCTGCGTACACTGGAAAAGAAACAATTTGTTAGCAATATAGATAGTAATTACACTCTGGGCGAAATTGAAGAACATATTATTAAAGAGTGTGATTTTTCACATTGCAGAGAAAAATAGTATATAATCTTACTAGTGTATAAGTACGCCTTTAAAGCACGTGCGATAAGTTTAAGAGCACGACGCGAAGCGGAGTGCTTTTAACGTCGCTAATGCTTTAATGGCACTCATACACGTGTTTCATACGCTACTTTTTCTACGATCGTAACAGAAATATAAAAACTTGTCTCGGTAACACTTTTCTGACACATTGTGTTGGATATTCTAGGTTATGTTGACAGTCAAACTTACGGAAAAGCGTGTTTTAATATAGTATTAAAACACTCCACCAATGGCAATGTGCGAAGAAGACGAAGTTCGGGCGCTAATATTGAGAGTGCTACAAATGTCACTTTTCACACTGGAAACTGCCCAAAAAGTTGTCATTTTGAAACGATTTTAGAAAAATATCTTGAAATTTTACAATGTGCTTTGCAATCGCTTGTTACATGCTTTCGGAATTGTTGTGTAGCACATATGGCACAAGTGAATATGCTTCTGACTGTTATACTGACACTCAATAATTTATTATCAGGACAGAGTTTTTAAGGGAATACCTAGATGACGTGATTACATTATTTTTATACACGTGCTAGTTATACTCCTCTCCATAATATTAGTGACGTAGTTGTGAAAATATTGTTCGAAGTAATTTATGTCTAACGACTTTGATGTGAAATGAAGTATATTATTTTATTTTACCGTATAATTTGAAACATAGTTTATGCTATCTAGGGAATTTTCATGCGTGTTGACACTAATCTCCGCATTAGGTTGTTTCTAGGCAGTTTTTGTTTGGTTTTTATGAAAATAATTGTAAGAACCTGCTTCGTTCACCAGCTTAGTTTGTTATTAACGGCTTTTATGGGATTTTAAGCGACAAATAAAGCACATTTTGGTGCTCTAATTAGTTTGTATTGATTGGAATCTTCGAAGCTATCTTTCGAGAAGAGCGATTGAAAAATCTTACAATTACATCAGGCCTCCATGCATTCCTAGGTATGTGATTAACTATGTTGTTTGTAATTAACTAACTGCTATTTTACCCTTTTGGGCTAATATTTTTTCCCATTTTAAATTTATCTACATCAAAATTGTGAATCAGCTTTCATTTGCTGCACTGATCATGAATTCAACTTGGCCGTCGATGTTGTCGTCATTTAGAGTCTAATATGTAGTACTACTGTGGGCCGAATTTTTGAGTTGGAGCTGTGTGAAGTTGTGGTTGGTGAGAGGACGAACGGATCGAGCCGTTTATATTGTGTGTTCGCCCTGTGCCCATCAAGTCAGGTATCTTTATATACATTTGGTCCATCTTACGCTGCATTATAGTTTCATCGGGCGACCATACTTTGAAGTAGAACTTAGTGCGCAATCCCCTCATGAATTAATTTGTGAAATATGTATAAAAATTTACTTTGACGAAAAGTTGTATGTACAGCTGATTGCAAATAAAAGTGGGACAAGTCTTGAGACCACTTTTTGCGTTTTTAATGACGTGTGAAACTTTCTCTAACTTATATTTCCGTAGGTGAATACATAAAATATTATTAAAGATAGAAGCATAAGAAAAGGAACATAATTACGAGTATTTAATATGTTATTGTACTTCATATTTCAATATTACATATTAGCTGTCGCAGTTTTATTTGCAATCAGCTGTACCACCATTTTGTGAACCGTAAATAGCGCAGTTTACTGAATTGCCAGTTTAACATTTAGTTTTATAGTATCGTAAGTAATTGTTCATATAACTTTGCTGTTGCACGCCTAAGTGTTAAACTTAAAGTAACATAAGTAAAAGGTAACGTGTTTTATGTTACTAAATTGAATATTTTACCCGCACGAGTTTGGTTCAAGTCCCATTTTTTTTAGTGGCTTCAAGATTATTAACTTTACTGTTATACAGATCTGTACCCAGTGCACTAAAAATCTAAAACAGAGCATAGTACAGTGGGTGGTTAAGGTGTTCGTTAGAAATTACACACACGAATAACTACACCACTTTTAATATTCTTTATTTAACGCAACGGATTACAGACATAAAATTAAATGTGCGGATTTGCTACTATACTATTACAAGTGTGGATCGAATAGGTCTTGTTAATCAGCATACATGTGAGCGTTTGTGGATCTGACACTTAGCTCCTGAAACATCCAAAGTGAATGCTTCAGTAAGTATGAGATTAATTTTAAACGCATTGAGGAATTGACTCTTTGCGTGTCTGTTTAACCAAAGTGGTTTAACAGGCGAAGACCTGATGTGCAATGATCTCGTTCAACCCCATCGCTTGGGTTATATACCCATGTTACACAATTTACACAATATACAAAAAGGATTTTCTATTCTAGTCACAATAATGGTACAACACTTTCACTTGGGACGCAACGGTTGGAGGTTTTATGAGTTTATGACACCACTTGAAATTCACTAGATTCTTACAGCTGCAGTTCTGTATTGTGACTTCATTTTCGCTTCTGATTTAGAAAAGTGTATTTTAAGAAACCCTTTTAGTTCGAGGAACGTTGAATAATTTCTCTCCGTTGAATTCCGCGCACAAATCACCTTTTTTAACTGCGTGCATCCGTTTGCTAGAAAGTTTTCTAATGGTACTTAAGCTAACTGCTTGCATTTCACAAATATTTATTGCGGACTTGCACTGTTTATTTTATAGGCGAGCTTCCTTTCTTTGGAATTCTTACGCTAACTGTTGACAACGAGTTATTGCGATTTATGGTTCCACTGCAATAGTAACAAAACATTTGAATAGAGTAAAATTAAATACTTGATTAATAAGTAATTTGATCTAATGTATTTAGTTAACCTTTCTAATTTATATTAGTATAACATTAAACTTCGACGAATTCTGAACAGTTCTATATTTTGTAGATAATTTGTATTAACTTGTATTTTGTCTTTCTTTTAACATAAACTGAGAGTCTGTTATTACCGCACGAAGTGCATTTTATAAGCCTCCTTCGGTCGTGGCCCAGGAATGTAACTAGCCTATCCCGTTGAATTAGTAGGAAGAATGCCCTTTCTAGGGGTTATGACCACCAAAGGTATTAGTATGCTGGCTGGAGAGCACTTGGTGTTACCAATGTTCGGATGTGGGGCTCGAACCCACTACCTGCTGACTGCAAGCGCAAGCCAGCCATACGCTCTCTGTATCAACGTTAATTGTATATTTGCACATTTGTGAAATTAATTTTTTGTCTGACTATGGGACTTGTTTGTAATTATTATTGGGGAATTGCCGATTTATTATTAATTACGATAGTGATTTCTTTATATAATACAGGTTGTTTTAAAACCAATTACATCTAGTAGGTTTCGAATTTTGTTTACATGTAAATTTTTATGTGCCGCTAGATTGTTATTGGCATTGCATTATGGGAAATTCGAAGCATACTAGATGTAATTCATTTTAAAACACTCGGTATATTAAATCATTCGTACTTAAAAGTGATTGACTACATTTTGTTTGTTTGATAAGTTCTTACATATATTGCAGACCAATCCAATTTGATTATTTTTAATCACGTGAGTCAGTTTGACAAATCAGATCACGCTTGAAGTGAAAACGACCCTAGGGTGATTTTCAATCACTATGGAAACTACCTAATTAAATTTCAGTAGTATCCTATGGCAAGTTGGTGGCACTGTAAATCTAAGTCAAATTCGAGGTTAGCAGGTTAGCTTTTCCGTCAGTCTGTGTCAAAACTGACGCAAAAGCTAACCTCATAACCTCAAATTTGACGTAGACATACAGTGCCACCAACATAATATTATTATAATGAAGTGTCAAATTAATTTGTCAGAAAATGGCTAATTTATTTAAGAACTTATCTTTCCGAATTCACCGCGGCCAGTGATAAATCCTTATAATTTTAACAAATAACATCCCTCAAGTGCGTTGTCTTTAAGAAATAACCCTCGGCTTCGCCTCGGGTTATTTCTAGGCAAACACTTTCGCGTTGTTATTTGTCAAAATTATTGCGGGTGATTATCACTGCCTTTGGTAAATTATAGCTGATAAGTACTTTACTTCTAATTAATATTGTAGCTATGAAAGCCTTGAACCTGTAGATTGTTGGCTTGATTTTATGTGCTTCACCATTCTGGAACAAATTAGTGTGGAGCTTTTAGTGCGATCAACCTTTTTCCGGGAACCCTTATGTTATAACTTCAACCTTGTTTAAATTAATAAACAACTTGAGGAGAAGTCAAGCAGTGACGCAAGATAGAAAGAAGTGGAGACATTTTGTTAATTCGACAACCTCGACATCTGTAAAGGTACAAGAGGACAAGATGAAGTAGAAAAGGTTAAATCAAGAACGGCATTAGCTGGATAGCATCCATTGCCCTAATTCATTGGAGCACTTTTTGTAACTTCAACGCAGTTGGAACCAGCAACATAAGTTCTGGCTGTTTCATAAGCTAAGGCTAAGTGCTTTAGGCGGTGGAAAATTGTTACTAAAATAATAATTTTCATATACAATACCGCGAGCGGTCGACGAATTGCCGAAAATTTTTGTC
This sequence comes from Agriotes lineatus, assembly GCA_940337035.1. NCBI lineage: Eukaryota > Metazoa > Arthropoda > Insecta > Coleoptera > Elateridae > Agriotes > Agriotes lineatus. Next base: position 38,016 of record CALNHX010009459.1, read on the forward strand.
AAAGTGTATGAGTGTTTATTGCTTCGATATAAATTGGTCGAGTGCGACAGCACGAGACCAATTTTGAAGCAATAAACACGAATAAACACTTTGACAAAAATTCATGCAATTCGTCGGCTGCAAGCGGCATTTGAAGGACTATTCAACGAACAAAATTGACATTTCTTAGTAATTAATCAATTTTATCACGTCCTCTTTGAAAATAAAAATCTGTTGACGTAAAATAAATTGTTTGTCAAATTTGACATTTCTAATATCATATTTGATTAATTTTACAGGAAGTTAAATAAATGTCACAGGAAGAGAAAAAAATTGTCATTAAAACTCCGCTAGCGGAATTGTTGCACAATTTTACGCTGATTGGTGGCAAATGACATAAATACTAAATTATGATTGGTGAATAGTTAACTTGAAGGGGGTGAGTTGAATAGTCATATACAATACCGCGAGCGGTCGACGAATTGCCGAAAATTTTTGTCAAAGTGTATGAGTGTTTATTGCTTCGATATAAATTGGTCGAGTGCGACAGCACGAGACCAATTTTGAAGCAATAAACACGAATAAACACTTTGACAAAAATTCATGCAATTCGTCGGCTGCAAGCGGCATTTGAAGGACTATTCAACGAACAAAATTGACATTTCTTAGTAATTAATCAATTTTATCACGTCCTCTTTGAAAATAAAAATCTGTTGACGTAAAATAAATTGTTTGTCAAATTTGACATTTCTAATATCATATTTGATTAATTTTACAGGAAGTTAAATAAATGTCACAGGAAGAGAAAAAAATTGTCATTAAAACTCCGCTAGCGGAATTGTTGCACAATTTTACCCTGATTGGTGGCAAATGACATAAATACTAAATTATGATTGGTGAATAGTTAACTTGAAGGGGGTGAGTTGAATAGTCACTAAAATTTTCAGCATCACTGTAACTAAGTTTCTTTGCATTGTTACTTATTTTAGGCGGATATAGATAAAATTAGGCATAATGTACGAGGTTTTATGAAATACTAAACCAAATAGCGATCTTTATCAGCGTAAAATAACGAGCTTTATAAAATTGGAAGACTCATTTATGATCTACAATATTTTGTTTGCTTGGTGAGGCAATATTTTATTAAAAGTTACTTCTGTACCAACTGACACTACATGGCGTGCCTATAATGTTAAATATGGCATGGGGCTTATTGGATTTAGACGTCATCTCGCCACCTTCTTTGGGGTCTACCAACAATTCTACATTGGTGGGATTTATCTTGTTCAACTCTGACAATTCTGTCTTGTTCCATTCTTGAGATAAGGTTGTTCCATTATGTTCTTCTGTGGTCGACCCAATCTGTTATAGGTTTTATATGGCATATTCGCCTTACTTCCCTGTGTCTCACTTGATTTCTTTTGGTTTTTTAACAATAGTTGTTATCCTAACGATTTCCAATAGCTTTTTTGTTTTGGCTGTAGCTGGAATTGTTTCTGCGGTGTATATCATTATCGGCCTTTCTACGCTTTTGTGTATTCTTACTTTGGTTCCTTTTCGCAAAGATTGGTTATGCCATATTGTTCCGTTTAGACCGTTGTTCTATTTCTCTCCTCTTTAAGTACCTATACTAACCTTCAGATGGTTTACATTTACTGGCTAGCTTACTTCTCAATCAAAATAAAAGTGTAATTTTGTTCACTTCTTCATAATGATGGAGCAAGGACTTTCGAGAGACGAAGACACATGGAATCGCCTTAAGTTACGTTCTCTAAACGGTATTTAATACGAAAAAAAGAATAAAGTATTATTGCTATAATCAAATTACTATGTTATAGGCAACTTTGGATCAATTTTAAGGAACGCCAGGGATGTGCTCAATAGTGAAACCGCTCGAAACCATTTAGCTGTCTCAAATATAAGTTGTACGTTTTTATTCTTACTGTTTTATATTAACGTAGATCGCCAATATAATCCCCAAAAACTTAATTCTTACTTAAATTAGAACAGAACAATTTAAAAAGTTTTTTTTTCAATAAATCCGTACATTCTTTTATTGTTTATTTGATCAACAATGCTTAATTAATGTTTTTTAATTTTTATGGAAATACACTGCATAAATCTTTTTAATTTAAATGGTTTAAAATTTATACCATACACCCCCAAAATAAAAAATAGAAAAAATCCACGTACTGTCTAGACGTACTATATTTTTATTTTTTAGATACTGATACACTTACTTTTTTTTTTTATAGTGCAGGGTTGAGTGCAGGAATCCAGAATATAGAGGAACCAGTGCTTTTAACGAGTGAGTCATAATAATGGTGTTATGATGTATGTTATATTTCTATGAGCAAAAATCAAGGCTATAGCCCTTTACTTCTATTTCAACACCTTTGATTTGATTTTATTTATGCCTATCCCATTTTTAAGTAATTTAAACATAGTTACCTTATTAATAGTATTGTAATTTTAAATTTCATTTATATTTATAATGTAATATATAAAATATAATATAAATGTTTCACATGCCTTAAACATATTTTGAACTCTTATACAAAACAGTTCTTTACAATCAATGCAAAAATCTAGACAGATGAGTATACTACTAGTTGCCGTATGGGCCGTATATACATATATGAATAATAATTCTTTTAGATTCAGAAAATATTTGGTAAAAATAATATCAGGGTTGACCTATGAAATTTCGGAATTAAAAAGAAATTTTGAACGGCTGGAGACAAACATTTTGCGATACCAACGAATGCAGGTCGGTGGCGGTGGTTTATTGGTCAGAGTTGCAAACGACGAAGAAGAGAAAATAGTGTCTCTTTTTCCTGCTAAAAGCAAAGAAGAATTTCAAGCTGTAGAAATTATGGTAGAAAAGAGGAATCGTTTAATTTATTAGTAAGTTAATCATCTACCAATTAAAAATTTGTTGTTAATGGAAAAGTGTTACTTTTAGGTTGACATTCTTTATTTAGCGAGGGGTGAAAATCAGAACACTGCAATATACACATATATGAAGAAGCGTGTAACATCTGATGTGGCTATATAGTACTCAGGACATGGCAAAATAAGAGGAGGCAAAAAAAAGAATCTTTCGGCGAGTTAAAGATTTGCTCTGCGCTAAAAAGTAAAATTTATATCGATCCGGTATTTCTTAAAAGTTTATATCTTTGATTATTGGTCATCTCAGGGCAAAGATCAAAAAATAAAATTGGCTGTATTATAGTTGTACAATTCAAAATTGTAAAAATTAATTTTAATGTACAGTAGTAGTTTACGTTGATCTACACAGTTTACAGAATATATTTTACAGAAAATTAGCAAATGTTGTAGGTGTTTTTCTATTTAAGTAACAGTATCAATTAAAAAATAACTTATATTTTCCATTTACAGAAGCAATTCGTAAACGATTTCCAACTATTACGGATACCCAATTTGTAGGAGGGGTGGGAACCTTTTTATGTACCGCAAAGGATCACGATGGAGGACGAAAAAACAGGAAAACCATAAACGCAGAGGTTGAAAACAATTTATAGTTCGTAATTTTTTTTTAATATATTATTCCATATTTTTAAAATAAATGTTTATCGAATCATTATATGTATTTTTGGTAGTTTACATATAACAGTTAAAAGGCGTTATGTAATTGTGTAGTTCTAAATAAACATTTTAAAGCCTCAAAGGAATTTCATTCAGAAACTAACTATCTAACCACATAAAAATCTACAAGGAGAAACATCAAATGCTGAATTCAAAAACGTAAAAGTTTGCTCTTATTAAAAAAGGTATCTAAACGTATAAAAAATTTAGGATCGAAAAACTAAAATTAAATATGCAAAATTTATAAGAATATTTTTCTATATAACTTTGTAACATTATACATTGCTTAATTCTTAATCGCCCTTATAGGGGGTGGCAAGGGAGATGAACGTACACCGTTGGTATTTCGAAAACTAGAAGAGCTACGAAGTCGGTTAAACGAGCAAAAAATTTATTTTTTTGGGCTTATTACGATGCTGCAATTTAAAAAAAAAACAACTGAACGTTAGTTCTGGAGATATTCCTAAAGATAGTATTTACGCCTAAACTTGAAAATAAAAACGTTATAAGCAATTTTCTAAATTAATAATAACAGCAATAATCATTGAATAATGCAAAACGTCAAAAACGAAACTGATAAGGTCTACATCAAATTAACCTAGTGGCGAATTTGCTCGATTAAAAATTAAAAGTGATCAAAACATCCCGAAACAGTGGTTCAATAATATAAAAAAACCAAGAAACTAAAAAACAAAAACACCAAGTGAAAATAAAACAAAATAAAGGACTCCTTTGTATCTAAAATACATATATAGAATTTAAAACAACTTAAAAGATCTCAAAACCAGGGTGGAAGAACACCCACACTAAAGAGAAAAATAAATACCAGATAAATAACACCAAAAACAATTTAAATTATTATTCAAACTTTCCCCAATAAACATCTATAACACTTCGAAGAAAGAGAAAAAGAGGAGAAATAAAAAGAAATAAATAAAAAAACTAACCAAATAACCACAAACTACTAACAATTACAAAAGGTGAAATCCAATTTTACACTATTCTTAAACCAATTTAAAACTGAAATTAATAATATAAAACTATGACCATTTTATAACTTGGAACATATATAAACATTAAAATGAAAAAACAAAACAAAAGATAAAAAGCCTTTGTGCCTTTAAACTGTGATTGTCCCAAAAATTTTTAAATTGTTATAAACAAATTGTATTAGGTTTGAAGAAGCTATATTAAATAGCAAAACGTTACTTTAAAATGATTTTTAATGAAAAATAACTAATATGTTATGAAACAACTAATGATTTCACTTACAACCATTAGTGAAGTTTGATATTAACAACAAAATTAGCTGCAAAATCTTCTAACGAAGAAACATGACTTACAATAGTAATATTTTTTCATTTTTTAAAATTACATTTCAAAGATATTACCAATATAACAGAGCTAATATTGGCCAAACTTTAGAGTGCTAATTGGGGTATATTACCTATTTCATTCAGGATAAATTCAGAACTTTTGAAAAGCTTCAGAGCCTCAAACGAGGACAACCTTTCGCTGTTATGGCCAAGACAAGACAAGATAGCAATTAAAAATTCCAAAAAATGCTTTGTATAATTTTTAAATTTTCTAAATTTATCAAGTGCTTAAGAAACAAAAGCAAACCGATCTTGTAGCCAATTGCTATGAAATGCTACATATTTGCTTATTTGTTATTGTACTTCGTTTATTGCATTTCCGTGATTTGTAGCTTCCACTCCTAGATATTTTATTTAAGTTCAAAACAGTGCTGCAAATAGTTTGCTCTCAGTCATTTTAGTTACTTCGCCATTTGCTTCTTTACTTCGGAAACAGACTCGTCTCCTTGCGCACAGATATCACTTTGGAAAACACGCAAGAGTCGCATGGAACTAAATTTGGCAGATACGGCGGATCCTCAAAAAGTGTAATATTTATTAGCTAAAAATTGCTTCACAAAAGAGCGCTGAACTCCGGATATGTTGTGAGAACCTTTCTGATTTCTAAATTATAATGCGAAATTTGCCTCACGGCTTTTTTCTTTTTTCTTTTTCAAACCTTGCCTGTCCAATATTGAGCATAGTTCTCCCTTTTTGGTTTTCATGTTTGCCTAATTTGGACCTGTCGCATACACCTTTTTTTATCCGCGCATCTGGGTCTTCAAGTTAAAAGTCTGTTGGTTCATTTGGCAGCATGCTCAGAACATCTCCATATAAATTTGCAATTCTCTCAATTATATCTGATATACCAGTTTTTTTCTCGTATCGACGACTTTCCTTTCTTGTCCCCTTAAAGAAACTTCTAGCAAATTTGTGGGCAATCTTTTGAACATTAATGATCGTACATATGACACTTGACTTTCTTTGCATCAAGAGTAGTTCAAGCAAGAGTTACTTATTTTTTAACTATCTCATGTAATTAACTTTCTATAATATGTTAAGGTTGCTTATATTACGTGGTCAGGGGGGTCATCAACCTTTAGCAAGGTTGTTGTATAGTATTTCTATTGATGTTAAAAGAAAACAGCATTGTTTTAATGTGCGTAGAGAAATCTCTCCTCGAATTAGGTACTTTAAAAATCAGTTGGACACTTTTACATAAGTTCTGTTAGCAATATCAAAATAAAACAAGATGCACTAGAAAAAAATGTCGGTTAAGCGTTATGTAAACCGTAACGAGATAAAGTTATAAATATAAAATATTCGGTATAGTGCAATTCAAATTAGTAATATGTTATTGTCAAAAATGACTTAAAGATTTAATTATTATATAAGTGTATTTTTAAAATACAACAATTTTTGATTCCATTTCCCAACGAGGAAGAAATTTGTTTTTCTTTCCGTAATATTCATATATCGAAACACTATAAGTACTCAAAGTTATGTCGATTACTGTTGGTGTAATAGGTATCACGAAGGTCCATTGCGTTTAGGTACAAATAGCAAGAGGTGTGGAGCAACGAGTTCTATTGCAGACGCTGATCCAACCCCAAAAATAGTTTACCTCACTTTGACTACGAATAGTATTATATATATAATGACTATTCAGTTCACCCAAAAATAGTCACTTATAATACCATGAGTAGTCAAAGTTATGTCGACTATTTTTGCGGTGGTGTCACGAATGTCCATTGCGCTTTGGTACGATTAGGACGAGTGCGATAGCACGAGTCCTAATCCAAAGCGCAATGGACATGAGTAGTGATACCACCGCAAAAATAATCTACTTAACTTTGACTAAGAATGGTATTCGAGGGACTATTTAATGAACCAAACTACTTTTTCAAATTAGTTTTCAGTAAATCTAGCAACAAACTACGCAATTTCTATAGTAACAGAACACTAATATTGACTTTTTCTAATAAAAATCACATTTGTTAAAAATAGTCACTTGAATACCTTCTAGGAAGATATATCCACTGATATTTTTTTGATTGGTCAAGAAACGTCAGAATTCTGGATTTTCATTAGTTACTTTTTGACAGATGACAGGTGAATTGAATAGTCGACATAACTTTGAGTACGTACAGTGTTACAGTATGATCGAAAACTTTCAACGTCTAGAGGGCTGTGGAATAATTTTGTCAAAAAATTTTGTTGGTAGTCGTGGTAGTAAAAGTGACATTGGAATTTTATATTTGTCAGTTTAAGGTTATGTCAGGATTGTCACTTTACAAATACAAACATTCTTGTTGAATACATAAAAATGTTAGTAACAAAAACAACTACAGCTATTCAAAATGATTTGCTGCATTTTCCATACACAGAACCACCTAGTGCTCGGCATTAAACATCCTTTTAAAGTTAAGTTTATCTATCAAAATTGTATAGGTTAAATTGTTAAGTAGTTTTACTCATCACTGCCAACATAAATTAATTTTTTTTTAAATCCACAGCCCTCTAGACGTTGAAAGTTTTGGATCATACGGTATATATGAGTATTTATTACGGGGAGAAAAACACATTTTTTTCTCGTTAAAAAATGCAACCAGAATTTATTGTGTACTTTAAAAATACATTTATACAGGGTGACTAATAACTGGTTGAACAAAATAAACGGGCGTTTACAGCATCATGTTCTGGTGAATAAATGCGTAATGAATATTTTTGCCGATCGGGCTTCGTTTCTGTAGCGTTGTTTTCTGGAGAGATTTTAGACGCAAATATTAATACAAGCATGTTGAATTGGTCTTCACGAGCGGTAAATAAAAAATATCTCAAGGGCTTTACTCAGAACTTCTCTCGCAAGTGGACGTTTTGATACTAAACAATTTTAAAAATCAAAAGAAAATTGGGGTAAAAATATCTTTACGTTCGTAATAATACTGAAACGAAAAAATAAAACACCTGGTAATGCTAATTAAAACAATTTCAAATAAAAAACATTGCCGGCGATTAGATTAGAACAAAGCGCATGTGAATGCGATTTTAACTTTGCCCGTCTGATCCACGACCCATCGAGAACCTCTCTCAGTTCTGCGATGCACTTATGGTTGCCCCTTTTTGGCAATTTTTTCGCAACTTTAATATCTACTTCTTTAGACCTTTAGACAAATGAACTAAAAACATCTCTTCGGGTAAAGTACCTTTCTTGTTCAAAATACATCAACATATTACTACGAAGAGTGGTGCATAATGTTAAACTATGGTCCCATACAACATTTCAGAAAAATCGAACAACCTTATTTAGTACCTCCTCATGCATATGCATAAAGTACCTCCTCATGCATATGCATAAAATAACTATAGAATAAAACAACCAACATATTACATTTTATCAACGATACGTCGACAATGTTCTAATAAGCCCAATAAAAATGTAATGAACACAATTATCAAGGATTTCAATAATTTCAAATTTCAATCGAGTACATCCTATATTAAAATTTATCTTAGAACCAGAAAATAATTTTCAGATATAACATTGAAAAGAAAAAGTTATTGAAAAATCAACTGTTATGGCCAAGCTCTTAAAACAAGCCGATATCGGCCTTCAATTCAAGTACAAGTATAAAATATACCTACAAATTACTAGTTAGTATTTTATCTAGAAAACAATTGTACAAAGAAAATTTAAAAATCATTAAAAATTAACTTTTAGAAAATTATTACAACAAAAATAAAACTATACGTTAAATATTACACATTTAAAAAAATCTGTAAAAGGAACTATGTGCAAATTAATACTTTTGCCTATTTCTCAGTTAGAGTAAATTTACACAAAAATTTATGATATGTTTTACGGATTTTTTCCACTGTCTAGGGTGTAAATCTACCCCGTCTTCAGGTGTTCCTGGTTAGTCCTGAGAAGGACTGATATTATACCCCGGGGAGGCCAACCAGGAACACCTGAAGACGGGAGTAGATCAAAACTTCCGAAACGTTGTGTGATTTACACCCTAGACAGTGAAAAAAGTCCGATGAAACATATCATAATAGACCACTGCCAAAAAATGACATTCAGAGAACAACCAAAATTTATGTTTTGAAGGTGCTTACCCTGTACATGTTGAGTCTAATATATGCCATTTTTCTTTAAAGTGAAACAACCAGAGCTATATACAAAATAGTACTTTTATTTAAGTAGAACTTTTTAAGTAAAACTAAAAATATGGATTATATTATTCTTTAAGGTGTTCACCCTCTATATTTTACCGAAATTCTCTCGGTTTGATGCGAAGAAGGCATATAATTTGCATACAAAATATCGTCTTTCTCCAACAAATAATATTTGAGTTATACCGGTAACAGACACACAGACAGACTGACGAAATTGAGAAAACCTGTTTTTCATCATCTAGGGACCCTGAAACGTGAAGATCTGGAGAAATCTCTAAAGGTGATTTGTTCGAGATTACAATACTTTCTTCGTCTTTCAGCCGAGCGAAGTAAAAACTAATAATAAAAATGATCAATTAACTTACAACCAAACTTTTTAATGGCACTTTAAAAAACCTGTTTATATAAACCTTAAAGATAGAACTGAAAAAAATAGATATAGTGTAGTTTATAACATTAATTGTAGTTGCTCTAATGCAACTTATATCGGTGAAACACAACAGGATTTAAATATATATACCAACACCAGGAATCGATTAAAAAAAATCTAACATCCTATAAACCAAATATAGCATTATCCGATCACTCAGTAAACATGTAACATCATTTTAATTTTGCGTTATAGAAAATACTACATAAAAGCAAACCTAAAGAAGAGACTTATTAGAAAGCATAGAAATCAAATAATCCGTAACTCGATAAATGACAAAACTGATATTGAAACTTTTAATAGTATTTATTACATTTTGTAACAACGCTGTTGTCAAATTCAATGCAAGATTTAAAATTTGGGAATACAATGTAAAATTCGGGAAATAGTTTGAACAATTGTGTTAAATGGAATTGGTTTCAATTGTTTCGTAAACCGTACTGTCAATTTACAATTCTCATGAAAAGTTTATAATTATTGCCTAAAATAGTTTAGCCTTGGATAGATTGGACTAATCAAACAATAAAAGGGGATCATAACCATTATATTTAATTAAAGCTGGAACGTTCATCATTTGTTTCAAGCAATATTTTAAACATTTTAAAAATCTCCACATAACCTCGAAAAAGCACAAGCTAAGTAACCCATAATCGAGAAAAGTTTATATATCTACTACTTTCAAAATTGTAATAGAGTAATATATTTTTCACACCTTAAAAACTAACCTCACAATTAAAACTTAAAAATGGTCAACAAAACCCTCTACATAAACTATCGAATTTACCTATGGACGGTCTGACGTCATTCTAACGTTCATATGGGTCCAACTAATCAACTGCGTGAATCACTATAATAATAATAATAATAATAATTTTATTGTGCGGGTATACATAAATAAAAATTGTACATGCACTCGTCACAAATTTGCTACACAAATAAATCATATAACACACAAATTTACACTTACACATTAAAATATTCTGTTATTGAATAAAAGCATTTTTCTGTTAGGTACGATTTTAAATTAGATTTAAAGCTATACACTGTTGGACTAGATTTTATTACATTTGGAAGACGATTATAAATTTTGCTACATGTATACACAGGTCCCCTCTCATATAAGGTTAGATTATGCACCGGCAAGACTATATTGGCTTGGCGTCTGGTATTGTACGCATGAATATCTGCATGGTTTGTGAAATTATTCCGTCTTTCGTATACATATTTGCAACATTTATATATATAAATGCCTACGAACGTTAAAATTTTGTATTTTATGAAGTACGGCCGACAGGACTCTAATCTATCTAAGTTAAATATTAATCTAATAAGGCGCTTTTGATTTACAAGCACTCTCTTATTGTTAACAGATATACCCCAGATTATACAATTATAGGCCAGGAACGGATACGCTAACGCATAATACACATTAAGAAGCCCGTTTGTAGATAATATGGACTTTAAGTTCTTTATAGCAAAAAAAAGCGGAATTAAGTTTTTTACAGACACTGTCAACTTGCAAATTTCAAGTTAAGTTACCATCAATATGTAAACCTAATAGTTTTGTGGTATCCTGGGTAGTGATTTTACAATTGTTTACATGTATATAACAAGGAAAAATAGTTTTGCGTTGACGAAATATTAAAAATGCAGTTTTATCATCATTTAAAATTAAATTGTTTTTATCACACCATTTTTTAAACCTTATTGCAACTAATTCCGTTTTCAATAACCAGTTTTATGCAAATGATAAACGTTAACAACTGCGCTACTCAAAACCACTTCTATTGGTTAAAATTCTTAACCTAAATTTATGTTTCAACATAATTTTTAAAATGTTAAAACTGGGGTACATAATTTAATGATGTTTCTTCACTCCTTCAGATCTAGCTTATGTAGGCAGTAAAGATTTCAAGAAAATGACATGGTTTCCTAAATTTTAATTCATAGGTTTTGAGGTATTAATCGCGAAAAAATTACCTTCCGAGATTTCTTCAGATCTTCACGTTTCAGGATTTTCAGATGACGAAAAACAGGTTTTTTAAATTTCGTCTGTGTGTCTGTCTTACTGTCTTTCTGTCTGTCTG
>CALNHX010009460.1:0-49649 GCA_940337035.1 Agriotes lineatus
TTTTTTCCATAAAATTGTTAAAATATCCAAAACAGTTGACTATAAACTCTTAGCAATTTATATCAGAATGACTAATATTTGAACACAGAACTTTTAAACTAACCGAACATGAGGAATTCTGTAAAAAAAGTAAGTTTGTATAATGAACAACTTTTATACAGCAATTTTTATATAGTTTTACATATATCTCCCCCCCCCCCCAATCATTCTCGAACCCAGTATATGTGCACTTGGAACGTAGAAGCCATTAACGAAACCTCTTCTGCCCAACATTTACTTGCTACTAGATATGTATTTATACAAACTTTATCGCCTTCCGTTCTGGTTAAGATTCAATGGTGAATCAGTTTGCATGTAAGTCAAGGATAGAGCCGATTATCAAAAGCAGATAAACATCAGGTCATCTGTGCTATACAGTATCAATATAAATTATAGGAAACATACGGATAGTTATATAATTAAAACTCATCAAACAGTAAACAATCTCAAAAGCAACCTTGAATATAAATGTTGTTTTCTGTCAGTTCTATTGCTTTGCATTGACAGCCTGATAATAAATTGAGTTGACTCAAAACTTTTATATATGTATATTATTAACTTCCTAAATTAAACAAATATATGTCCTCTATAATTATCGGAAATTCTAAACACTCGTAGCTGGTGGCATATTAATAAGATTAATACTTTGCCAAACGAAAGTGAATATTTCAGATTTAAACAAACGTGGTGCGTTAGTTAAGAAGATTTAATTATGTGTTTAAATGATAACAATTAAGGTTTATATTGGTTTTGATACTTACAAATTGGATTTTATAACATTTATAATATCGACAATCACTTGCTAAACAATACAAATAAGAACTTCTTACGAAAAGCCCTTTGGTTTAGAATAGCGTTTCACAAATTCACAAAAAACTTATACACAGTAAATATATACAATATTTTCTTTACGAATGCAATGAGAATTATCGTTATTGTGCTGAACCGATGTTTTACAGCATTCCCCAAATGGAACATCGACCAAATTAATGTAATATTTTTATATTTGATATGCTGTTTATGGAAAAGAACAAAAGCAATCTACTAATAGTGCGGTTGATACATGAAACAAGGCAAAAGCAACTAGCTACTTACTTAACCAGCTCACTGTTAACCAAAACTTATCAAACTAGCCACTCTGGAGGACTTTCTAAACGTGATATATTCGCTACGTAATTACGTCATCCTCGAGCAGTCCTATATCAAAACAACTTCTAGCGATAAACTTGTGTAGTTGCAGAGATCGTGTTGTGTTGGTTTCTGCTTGGTGCGATCAATATACTGTAAATTTATTATTAGACAAGCGAAGCGACCGTTTTCTGATATTTTTGTATGATCAATTACACTAGACAACAAATTTTCAATTCCTTTATTTATTGTTTATTGAGTATATGCAATTTTATTTTGATTATAACTCTAACAATAGCAAACTTGCTCGGTTCCAGTTCGATATGCGGTCTACCACTGAGTATCTGATTCGATATGCGGTCTACCATATATGTATAATACTAATGTATAATGATATACAGGTCCACATATAGGCGAAGTATGTGGTTCAATAAATAAACCCAAAATTGTTTGTTAATTATACGTAGTTAATTATTCATTGTTTCCCTATAACCCCGTCGTTAAAGAAAGCAATAAACTAATTGCCAATCGGATAATTAAGTACTTTCACTGCTCATTATCCAGCAATTTGGTTGTTTTTGAAATTGCTTATTAATTCACCACTTGCTCTTAGTATGTCAGGTTTGGGGCATCTAACAAACTTTAAACGCATTATACTTAATTCTATGCTGGCGCAGAAACGTTTAAAGCATTTCTTCTCTGCACGTTTCTTTTTTACTGGGCTTTAATTCAATTTTCAGTGCCGTTTTCAGGTTTTGTATTTCCTAGAAAGTTATCTACCACTGCTTTAAAAGCATCTTAATCTCATAAGTTAAAATTGTTTAAGGAGATAATAAATTATGTCAATTATTATAGGAAAAGCATGATTTTTTGTAGTATAAATAAAAAAATAATTCTGTCGTGATAGGTATATAATTTAATAATTAGACGTTTCGCCAATAGTATTAGCTTCTTCAGTAATAAAATATTACATTATAAAAAGTTGAAATTTGCAAAGTTGTGATATAAAGGTGGTCAAAATATTATATTACGACATTTGAGTTGCCTATTTTCAAAAGCGGGTAACTCCATTTTAACCAATTTTTCAGGAGAGCCAAAAAACTGCTGCACAAAAAGTACAAACTATTAAACAATTGCAATAGCATTAAAAAAAATAAAAAATTAGGTGACTAGTGAACAGTCAACAACATACAAATATTTAAAAAAATAAACATTTTATGAACAAAAATAGTTTGGACTTACCTGATTTTGGAAGCGAATGGATTTTACCGGTTTTGGAAATGAAATTGTGTTTCAGTTTAATATTTCTAGCCACGAGTGATAATAAAATATTATTTCGTTGTATATTAGTCATGATGATAATAGTAATGATAATAATAATAATAATAGTAATAATAATAATAACTTTTTTTAGAAGTCCAAATAAATCTCATTCTCAAAAAACATAAAAAACATAATACCTATAATACTACGAAAAAAAACTTTAAACATAGGAAACGTACTATTAGTAAAAAAAGTTTTATTTTAAATATGTCACACAACATTGTCTTCTTCAAGCTCGTCACGAACACACTATTCTTCATCTTCCTCTTCTTCGTTTGCTTCACCTTCTTTATCTTCTTCTTCGTTTTCCCTTATATTATTATTATTTTGTGGTTGAAGCACTGATTTATAGTATTCTAAGCCCAGTGCTTCACTTCTTTCCATCCAATTTTCCCCATAGTGTTTTGTCAATATTTCGTCAACGTTTTTTAGCTTTTTTGGCTTGATTGTCACACCGGATTTAATATCAAGGTTTTGAGGATTTATGAACGATATTTTTTTCCCTTTTTTACAAATGGGTTTTGCGTTATTTACATCAGAATTGTAGTTTGGTTCTCCTCTAACTAGAATTCCGCCTTTTATTCGGGAACGTGTTAATATTAATCGTTTGCACGAATTAAGCTTGAAATGGAGAGAGCCTGTGGCCTTTACAACGTCTGTAACTTCTGTCTTCCAATTTTGGACTTGCCAGTCGGTTCCCAATTTTTTTAAGGTTCCATAATTTTCGAAAATATCATAATACACATCTGGAAGTATTATAGTGTCAAGCTTTTTTACTTTTTTTTTCAATGAAAGCGAACACCCTATCCGCCGGTAAAAATGAATGGCCAGTGACTGGAAATATAATCTGAACTTTTTTTACATGCCGTGGAGCCATCCATAACCACTTTGCACACATAGCCAGTACAGTACTGTTTTTATTTTGCTCTGAGCATCCATCTGACATCAGTCTAACTTCCTTAATATTTTCTGGAACATCCATTTTTTTTTAGGAGGTCATAAACAGCAGATGAAATTTTGTTTGATCTTTTACAGGGATCAGTCTCAAGCCATTAATGAATATATACGTTTTCTTTTGTCAACTTACTTTTTGACGATCCAATAACAACACTAAAATTGTAAAGGTACAATTGCCTTTTATATAGTAAGTTATTTGGTCAGGAATTTTGGGTAAAACCAGGTTTTTTTCACAGTCATACGAAATAGTTAACAAGTCGTCTCTTTCTTCTTTTAAGCAATTAAAAAAGGCTTTAGCCCTTAGTTTATAGATTCGCAGTTCTGTTATTAGCTTTAGTTTGAAAGTTTCGTCCTTCTCTATTTTAATTTTTTCTTTATGCTCTAAACATTGCGAACAAACGTCTACTTGTGGAGCATTAAATCCAATGTTAAAATTTTTGTTAAAAACATTTCTAAGGAAACTCTTTACAACGCATACTAAGTTCAGATGCTTTGTTGTACATGTTACTCATTTTCGCGATGCTCAGATCACTGGTTAAATACTGTCTTTGAGACTTACCACGGCAATAATGCTTTTCTAAAATTGGAAATTTTTTAATAATTTTTTTTATATTTTACTGTATATTTTTTTTATGTGTGGCTTGTGATCTTCTCCTCTGCCTTCCTTAGGCATATGACTGTTCACAAAAAATCTTTTCAATACTCCTTCTACTCTGTGTTTCTTCAAATTTAAAATATTCAAGAATGCTTGTTTGCAAATAGGTATTACTTTTTTATTATCTTGGATAAATACGATTTTTAACATGAAATTTCAATGGATTAGGTAGGTTTTGGACCTGACAATATTTTCACAGTCGAAGAACATTGCTATTCTCTACCAGATGGCACCACAAACTCATTTTGAGTACAGTGGCTATATAAGGACAGTGTGGCCCGTGTTGTTTGAGTATCTTGAGAACGAGGATACTTAGGCAGATTTGACCGTTTTGCTGTTTGTGCATCCATATTCACTAACGTTTCGCAAGACCTTGCAGCTTGCATCATCAGAGTGAAAGTCGCAAGGTCTTGTGAAACGTTAGTGAATATGGATGCGCAAACAGCAAAACGGCCAAATCTGCCAAAGTATTCTCGTTCTCAAGATACTCAAACAACACGAGCCACCTAAGGACAGTGTGGTCAATTTTGGTCATCTTTCTGATTGGCTGTTGAGATATCCGCCATTAAGAGTCGTTTTACGAAATTACACATAGTCACACAAAATTGCTTCTAAGTCCTTTATTATTGAAAGTAGCCACAATATGAAGTGGAATGAAATAATCATCATTAAATTTTACAGTGTTCTATGCAAGCGAATGCCCAATTTTCGTTTACATAAGTAAATGTCAACGAGTTAAAGTAAAATGCTTTTTGCGAAAATTGCGCATTAGTCCAAATCAAAAGCTATAATAAACTATATAAATGTCTTAGTGCCAAAGATTATTGCATCAAATTAAAGAGAATTTATGGGCTACGTAACACTGAATATTCTATTCCTCTAAATTAACTGGTGGAATAAATAAAACGGTTTGATTATGAATATAAAAAGACATTGTTGAGTTTTTGTACCTAATCTCTGTGTCGATCAACGCAAAATGTTGTCAGTTTTCGTTTTCTATGTACAAAAACACAATAAAGAAGATAAAAAAAGGACACCTTGGCTTATATTCCAATATTAGGTTGCTCGTTAACGAGGATTTTTAATCGCTGGCAGCGATTCTTTACGTTTTACATCATCTCTTGCCGTATAATTCTGTGTAAGTAATATTATGGACACTCTTGTAAAATTAATGTTACACTGCACATTGGACCACCTCATATTGCACAAATTTTCGCGATCGTGGGTATACAGCGCTCTGCAAAGCATCTCCGAACTTCACATATGTCCAGTTCGTATAAAATGACGCATATGTCATAATTTAGCAGAGTGACGTTTGTCTTACAATTTAGCAGGCCGTGCACAGAACAATACCTAAGGGCGTGGCTGGTTGTTGTAGAGACGACTCTTAATGGCTGCCTTTTTTAAAATTTACCACACTGCCCTTATATAGCCACTGTAATTTTGAGAAAAATATGGAGTTACCCGGTTTTGGAATTAGGCGACTCATTTATAGTTACTACATTTTAAAAACAGACACTAGAAGAAATATTTTCATATTCCATAATTAAAATATTTTTTCACGTATAAACATTATTAAAAGTAACAACAATAACTTTAGGTGGTTACTGCATGGAGTTAGCAATGTAATAACTGATCAAAATGATCGCCGCTCATATTACGAGGTACACTGCTAAAGTTCGCAAAATCGAGTACTCCTTGCATTGCCGGCGTTTTGCAATTGTCATATTAGTAAAATTTGACGTTTTTAATCTATAATTCAGTTGACAGTTCGATTTTAAACAGAGCAGTTTCATTTCAACAGAATTTAACAGAGTAATAATTGTTTCAAAAACTGAAATTTGGTATCGTGATTTTCGAGTGATGATCTTTTATGATTTTCGATACGGTTTAACACCGCAGCAATGTGTGGAAAAACTTAGTTCGTTATTTGGGTTATTTGGGGATGAAGCACCATCCAAAACTATGGCTTACAAATGGTTCGCAGAATACAAGCGTGGAAGACCAACGTTTGATGACGATCTTCGCGAAGGTCGTCCATGCACCTCTGTTGTTGCGAAAAATATCAAAGCTGTGCGTGAAATGGTTTTATCAGATCGGCATGTGACATATAGTGAGATAGAGACATCCTTAGGCATTCCGGTGAAACAAATACATACGATTTTGCACTATCATTTGCATGTCCGCAAGCTTTGTAGTCGTTGGATCCCTCACAATTTGAAAGAAGAACAAAAACCGGTACGTGTAAAGTGGTGCAAGGAAATTCTAAAAAAATTCGAAGGTGGTCGTTCAAATTCTGTATATAATATCGTAACAGGTGACGAATCTTGGATATATTCATATGAGCCTGAAACTAAACAGCAATCGACTGTATGGGTGTTTCAAAATGAACCTAAACCAAGAAAAGTGGTGCGTTCAAGAAGCGTTTCGAAAAGAATGATTGCTTGTTTCATCGGAAAAACGGGTCATGTTGCAACTGTTTCATTAGAGGATCGCAGGATAGTTAATGCTGACTGGTATACTTCAATTTGTTTGCCGGAAGTTATCGCTGAAATCAGAAGAAACAACGTAAACCGTCGAATCATTGTTCATCATGACAATGCAAGCGCTCACACAGCAAAACAAACTGTCGAGTTTTTGACCAGTAACAACGTCCAATTAATGACTCCTTGCCCATATTCGCCTGATTTAGCACCCAACGACTTCTTCTTATTCGGATACATCAAAAATAAAATGCGCGGCGAGGGCTTTTCATCGCCTGAAGAGGCCGTTGAAGCATTTAAATCACTTGTTTTGGAGGTACCTCGCTCAGAGTGGAAAGTGTTTTGCAGATTGGTTTCATCGGATGAAAAAGTGTATAGATTTTAAAGGGGAATATTTTGAGAAGCAATAAATTGATTTACATAACGTAATTTGTGTTTTGTTTTATATTTTCCGCAAACTTTAGCAGTGACCCTCGTATACAAGTATTGGCATGCTTTAAACAATTTTATTGTAATCTTCTTAGCATACCAACGTCTTGCCTAATGGCGGCGGCGGCAGAAAAAAGACGTTCCCGAAGTTCTTGCTCTGTTTGAATTTCTGTTTGATACACCAGTGACTTTAGATACCCCGATAAGAAAAAAATCCGTTGGTGTTAGACCTTGCCGGCCAACGTATAGGTCCATTACGGCCAATCCATCTTTGATACATTTCAGTCACTACGTAACTGAAATGAGCGGGTTCACCATCATGTAGCAGTCACATATTTCTTCAAATTTGTAATGGCACATTTTCTAAAAGTCTCGGTATCACATTTGATAGAAAATTGTGATATAGAGCTCCAGTTCCATGGTTTAGTAATTCATATAAACCTACAAGATAACCATTCACAATACCTGCCCATATGTTGATCGAAAACCGCATTTGTTCGACAACATATCCCTAGCAGCACCAAATATACATATTATATTTCTGTAATGTAGATGTGATATCATTTGTCACTAAAATAATGTGAGATATAGTGGATATTAGCATGATATTTTAAAATGGGATATGATCAATATATCAAAGATATATGCAAACAACATCTCTAGGATATTTAAAAATGTTTACATTTAACTGAGATTTCCCAAATATTATAAAATTAGATGTAGGGAGTATTGGATTCCGATTAACAACGGATATCTGCTGTATATTTCGAACTGAGTTGGTTGTGTTGCATATTGCAAATATTAGAATGATATCACCGGTAGATTCTCGAACAAATGCATTTATACAAGATACAAGCAATATTTGTAGGATAATTAATAAAGGGTTAAAAAAAAATTTAATTAGGATGTTTACTGTATATAGCGGATTTATTAAGAAACTAGATATAACATCCCTCTACTGGGATATATTACAACTTTTATAATCAAGATGTTATTAATTTTCAGAATATTAATTAAACAGTGCCGTGATAATTTGATACATCTTGTGTATTATTATACAGGGATGCAGTATACAGGGTATAAATTAGGAGCTAACTACACGTGGCAATGTTAGTCATAAAATTCTGAGTAAAAAATCTTTATACTAAAATGTTTAATTGGTCTTTATGGGTCCTCACGAGCGGCAAATAAAAAACATGATACCTTTTCTGTTTCAAATATGTGAAAGTATCGTCAAGCAAAGTTGTTCAAAATGTAAAATTATGGTCGCCTGCAAAATTTAAGAAATGTTGGCTTACTTTTATGAAACTGTGTCTACTAGATGAAGTAGGTACTTTTGTGGTAACACAGTTTCATAAAAGTAGCTCGATATTTCTGAAATTTTGCATGGGGCCATAATTGTATATTTTGAACAACTTTCCTTAAAGATACTTTCACATATTTGAAACAGAAAAGGAACTTTACCTGAAAAAATCATGTTTTTATCTTCCGTTCGGAGGGCTCATGAAGACCAATTCAACATTTTTCTTGACTCAGAATTTTATGACTAACATCACCACGTGTACTTTGTTCCACAATTAATTTACACCCTGTATAGAATGTACATGAACATGTATATCGGTGGAATCTGCATTAGTGTACACGAACTTTTCATATCTGATTATTTTTAAGATTTAAATAAATTATGTGACACTAACATATTGTTCTCGTTGGATTTTTGCCCTAATATTCTTCTGGAATATCTTCCAAGAAAACCCTTTCAACGTCCCATGATTAAATAAAGCAAACTGAAGGTGTAAATTAGTAAAACCTGTAAAACTGTAATTACTTTTTGATTTATTTTCTTAACACTCCAGACAACCGTACTAAAAAATGATGGCAGTGTAAAAGAGTAAGAATTTTCAAAAAACAAAGGGACCATTTAGTAAATAGCTCTGGAATGTGAAAGTTTCTTAGTCACTAACGACGTCTTATGGCCGTAATTCTTGCAATCATTCTAGAAGAATTTGCCTGGTTGAAGATGATGCTTTTAAAAGTTTATAGCTAATTAACATGACTTATAGGACACATTTCCAACTTTGGAGATACCCGGCGATCCCAACTATTTTACTTCAACAACATTAATAGCATTTTGA
This sequence comes from Agriotes lineatus, assembly GCA_940337035.1. Taxonomy (NCBI): domain Eukaryota; kingdom Metazoa; phylum Arthropoda; class Insecta; order Coleoptera; family Elateridae; genus Agriotes; species Agriotes lineatus. Next base: position 9,150 of record CALNHX010009460.1, read on the forward strand.
TTTGAATGCAAAAAATCTTACAATACTTATATTTTATGCAAATTAAGAATTTCTAAAAATATGCAGAATCTACAAAACTTAAATATATGTAGATATTTATTGTATAATACATTGATACATAATTAATTGATACCCATCTTAAGTTTGATAATGTATCACCTGTCACTTACGTACTTTAATATAAATCTTTCTATTGTTTTCAATTTAGGATGCTTATTACGTAGTTTTCAAGTGAAGAGGTTAAGTTAATAATGCGTTAGAACGTAAATCGTAGTTTTGAGTTAATTTTTGTTTTAAATAATTATGCGTTGTTATAATTCACGGCTTGGCTGGGCAGTATTTGATAAAGCCATTAATTCTAATGGCCCATTTTTGCTTAATCATTCTTTAAGTCGAAGATCTATTTATTATATTTGCTGACTTTTTTAATTTTTCACTAGTTTATGAAATATTGAAAATTGGGTTTTTTGTTTTCTTCAAACATTTAAAAAACATGTTGTATAAGAACACGATTCAGAGAAAAAAAATGTATAGCTTCACACATACTCTTTAAATATTGGAATATTTGAAGAAACAAAAATTGATTTTCATTTGTTTTTCAAGACATTTCAGGAAGTACCCAGCAAATTACAAATCAGTAAACGGCATTTGAAAAAGCCTAAATTATGCAACTTGTCTAATTTAACCAATCTAATTTTTCTTACTGTTATCAATTTCCCAATAGCGAGCGAGATGAATAAAATTGCACGGGACACTCAGTTTAGATGGTTTGGCAATATACGGTGTACATCCTATTATAAATAAATTACCGATATTTGTAAGATAAATATAGGAGATCTAGGCGACTGGCATCCAGAGAATATTCCTTGCTAATATTGTGTATAAACATTTTACAAATATTAAGCGGATAATGGTGAGATATATTCAGAAGATGTGCGCGATTAACATCTAGAGCATATTGGTACGCGACTTATATCTGGCGAATACCGATTGCTAATATAGTGAATACATCCTTCAAAAATATCTGAGGGATATTTGTAAGATATATTCAGCAGATATCTGCGGTTAACATCTAGGTAAGATCGGCGACAGATATAGTGTTGATGTATTTTTATATATATGGCCAATATTTAAAAGTGTGACATTAATTTATCCCATACTAACTAATATCCTCAGTATATAGTGTGCTGCTAGGGATTGCATGTGGATTATTGTCACTCCAGATGTGCCTGTTATGGAAATTTCAAATACTATTTTACGTGAAAGTATACTCGTCCATCAAAAAAATCTTCTTCAAAAATTCTGTATTGTGAGCTTCTTCTACAAACAAAATCTGTTATCCAATTTCTACCCTCTTTCCTTTTTTAAATAACCATTGCCACTCTGATATTAATTTTTATAAGCTTTCACCGCGTTATTCTCCCTTGATCATTCATTCACGACTTATATACCGTAAACTACTAACATAAGTATCATATGCTTTTAGCACGTAACAACTGTTGGCTTACGGAGCTGCCATTAAGAGCAAGTAATTGAAAAAAAAATGCTAAATGTAACCTGATCAGAGCCAAATGCAAAATGTTACACAAGAATCCGTCTTTTTGTATTGGATTAATACAAAAATGATTACTTTACAGCAACATCGTTTATAGAACTATTCGCATGAAATATTACTTAAACGTATTTTCCTGTATATGAAAAAGAAAAGATCGATGTAATTGGAAATGTAGTAATAATAAAAAAAATCAACTTTGATATTGTCATTTTATTAGGAAATGTATTTAATAATAAATTGTTGTCAAAAAGCACCAAAGAGGTGACGGATATTTATGGACTTGTACATGTACAGGGTGTCAGTGTATACTTTGACAAACACCTATAGAAGTTATTGTTACAGATAGATAAAAAAAAAACTTTAGAAACCAAAGTTGTAGGAATTCATCTGAACCACCAAAATCTGTTACCACAGAAAACAAATGCGAGATCAAATTTTGTAAATAGAGTACCTTATACGTTGTTCTAAATCTTTGTAGGGCTCGTTTTACTGATTTTTAACATACATAATCAGTAGACATTTGCTCAAATAGTTTTTGAAACCTTCACTTTTAAATGATCATTGATAATTTTTAGTAACTAATAAAAATTTATACACTTTACTTGAATCGATCGTGATAATTTCTTCGCAAATAGGAGCATTTAGATTTCGTTTCAATGTTTCACAATTTAAAAAGTAGAGTGTTGAAGTTGCATCATCGCGTTTTCTTGTATGGCACAAACATAACGTAGAATGCAATTCAACTACTAAGAGGCATGAATTCAGCACGAGTGGGTTCACCCTCACAATTTTTTATAAATAAATCTCCCATTCTTAGTCTTTAAGAAATAATTTTCTTTAACTGTGTAATTTAAGCAAATAAATTCTTATTACAAGTTGAAAATGACCAAAGATTCCTGCCACTCATTGTACACAATAAGCTTGAATATCTAGGTAGGTAACGTCCAAAAGTGTTGCATCCAGCTTGAGAAATGAATTAATTGTCGAAAATGGGATATTCACTTATAATACCATCAGTAGTGATACCACCGCAAAAATATTCTACTTAACTTAGACTAAGAATGGCAGTCGAGGCACTATTCAATGAACCAAACTACTTTTTCAAATTAGTTTTCAGTAAATTTAGCAACAAACTACTCAATTTCTATAGTAACAGAAAACTAATATTGATTTTTTCTAATAAAAATCAAATTTGTTTAAAATATTCACTTGAATACTGCTAATGTAAAAAATGTTATTGTGTTACGTATTAATTACGTGCTTGCATAAACGCATTATCTGTCGACACATGAGAGAACGCTGATAATGGGTTTATCTTGTCTTACAGATGTCTCGCGTAATTATTATCAGTAGTTTAGTTGCGTCGCAGACTTCTTACATAAAACATTGTATTTTTTGCTTTGTAACCCGTAAGGTAATAACTTGAATAAAAAAGATTTTTTTTATTATCTTTCGTCAATCAATAAACATCTCTAGTGGATTAATTATTGAATATTTCAAAAACGGTATACCTATTGTAATTATAATTGAAAAAAGGTTCTCCTAAAAGTTTCTAAAAACCTTACCAATGTTTTTGGGTATAATTTTTTAATCTGTAATAATAAATCCACATGTGGATTTCAAAATATAAATAAGCACTCCGTACATTACATAATTATTGTAAATATCCTAACTACAACACTGCGGTATAAATAATATTTATCTAACACACGTTATAAATATTCGCTTTCTAAAAAAATACAAGGATCTTTTGTTGAACTCCAGCAATCCACCCACCAAAAAAGAACTGGTGCGTGATTCCATGCTCACACCGACGTCGTATGCGTCACCACAGCTCCTATAGTTAAAATAACTTGATATTTTGTCGTCCAAGAATGCATCTATTACCATTCCTACTCTGTAGGGATGTTAGCGAACTGGAACTTGAACTGGAGGCGTGTGATTTCAGCTCTAATCCACCGTCCCTGCTGTCGTGGTGACCTTTATGATCTACGGTAAAGATGGGCTGCGCCATCATCGCTAGCAACTCTCTGTTCTTAAGCAACCAGTAGACGATTAGCAAAAAAGAACCTCCAAAGAGGCACATCCCTATGCTAAAGAAGATTGTATCTGGAAATGGAGCAGATGGTATTAATTGGACCTTTTGGTTAAGTTAAATTTACCCAGTGAGCGGCGGAAGTCCGGGGCGTCTGCAAATGTTAAACAACTAATGAAAGGTATGACCTCATGGTACGCTTACCTTGAAGGTCTTCTGAACTGCTCTCCATTGCTGGATCCAAAATAACAATGCAAAAAATTCACTAATACAGAAACTTAGAAAGCATGTACGTCACACAATCTGAAGTGAATCTACACAGCGACAATATCAACATGCATTAGAAGAGCAACTAATAGAAAGACGAGATCAACGATATGGCGACTTAGTAAAAGAAAAACACATAACAGGGAGTATTGAAGAGCAAAAATGGGGATAGTGATAGTATTACTGCTGTTTAAACATCTCCATAGATATATAATTAGGTAGCTACGCACCTTTTCAAATATTGCCACGTCGCAGCCGCGGTAGAATTTGTCACGTTTGTTAATATCTTCACTTATCTACATCACATAAGATATTAGCACGTTCAATCAGATTTTAACTTTAAAATATAGCCGAAAGGAGCGCACAAATACTTACTTGCCAATCGATATTTTGTTACTTTCAACCAGCAAGCAAACCGTTTAAATTCGATTAAGAGAAAATCGAATTAGAGCATATTTGAATCAGTTGCAGGGTTTCAAAGTTGTTACACCTGTTGATACTAATTTAGCCTCGAAGCCAGACTTTAATGAGTGCGTTTAGTGTATTTTTAGCATATTCAAGCGGAAATTGCGTTATAAAAATCTGAAAATAAATAACTTCAGTGTTTAGGTACGCTGATTGATTAGCATAAGACACTTTGAATTAAGGCGTAATGTAACATCAAAAGTGATAAAGCAGTTAGAAGACACAATGAACAAATTTATGTACAAAGTTAACGGATTCAGTAGGAGCCTGAAAGAGCTAAACTTGAAGGGCCTGCTCAGGAAACTGGAATCATGGAAGCGGAAAGTTAATGAAACAGACACACATCATATTACTACAGATACTCGTACATATGTGAAAATACTGTCAAGCTGAAAAAAGTTCTATTAGAGCGTTTTCAATAAGAAATACAACTTGGAAGTAAATATATCAGTCTACTATGTTAGATCCTAGCAAATAAAACCATACAAACTGAGCTGTCTGGCTGTCTATTGCGATGTATAATAAAACATTGAGCAGTAAGTGCTTTGTTGCGTTCTTTTTGAAGTAAAAACCTATTTTTGCATTACTTCCTAAAGTTAATCGTAGATACGTTTAATTTGGGTTCTCGCATTCTCCTTTCGCAGGTAATGTAGTGTTTCCTGGTTTTGTTAGGTTCCTCCGAAAGCGTTATTTAATTAATTAGCTCTGGAAATTTTTATACCTATCTGTTCTTAAATTAACTGTACGGTTTAATGTTTTCAAGTTTAAGATTAGGTATATGCTTAGATGTCTCGAGAGCTTTCTAATCTACCTATTTAGTATGGATACCTGTACCTAAATATCATAGGCAATGTCGCTTATCCTACATATCTGACTTTATTTGCGAAATCATTTCAATTATAACATTATTTGGCTTAACTGATCAAATCTGCTTATGATATCTCGTACTGCTTTGGCTTCTTAAGCGTTTTCTGCTTAATTTTACCAATAATCTGCGTCTACTCTAATTGGCAGTTCTTTGATGACCGCTAAATGTTCTAGCTCGTTCACTTAGCAAGTTTCTTTTCCATGGTTAGTTCGTCTCATTGTGGTAGCGAAATCGCATATCGGTATTTAAATATACGGAAGGGGTCATAATTATACCGGGTGCTGACTTGAGCGACGCACCATAGGAATTTGCATAGTAAATTCTTTATGTTCAATTATTTGCTCTCCTAATTATTTTAGAGCTTAAGTGTAAATACATTTTTTGTAGAGACAAAAATACTGCACCGATTCATACTGTTGCTAACAATTTTTTATTTTCCGGAACTGAAGGAATGCAAAAAACAAACTAGCATTTTCACAAAAATCAGTGATGCCATGGAATTATTGAAACAAGCCAATGCCAACGCAAATGCGTGCGGAGCGACAATATGTGTTGTTTGTTTGTTTGTCATTGATGTTTCATTATTAATTATGTTCTGCTTAATGTCTCTAAGGTACCTAGACCTTGTCCATAACAAAAATGGTTTTACGAGTATGGTGGACGTTCGTTAACTAAGCTCCTTGTTTATTGTAAAATATCCGTATCGGCAAATTCCAAACAGTACAACCATTAAAAGACTGATTTATTTTAAGTTTAAACTACAGGCACGTTATTAAATAATTGTAGGTATAATAATGAGGTTCAGAACTTACACCAAAACGAGAAAAACGACAATAAATTCAATCTTTTGACGGCAGTGACTGGATGATCGCCCCGCACGCACTTGCGTTGGCATTGGCTTGTTTCAATAATTCCATGGCATCACTGATTCTTGTAAAAATGCTAGTTTGATTTTTTGCATTCCTTCGGTTCTATAAAATGAAAACTTGTTAGCAACAGTATGAATGGATGCAGTATTTTTTTCTCTACAAAAAAATGTATTTACATTTTAGCTCTAAAATAATTAGGGGAGCAAATAATTGAACATAAAGAATTTACTATGCAAATTCCTATGGTGCGTCGCGCAAGTCAGCACCCGGTATATTACAGCAATGAGATAACATGAATAACAAAATAGAATGCTCGAGTAAGAAAGAGATGGCCATACAAAAAAAATATATTAGTAGGCATGTTTAGTTGGCATATGTCATAATTAAAATGAGCGTCAAGACTACTCGAATATTTGCTACTATGTTTATCTCTCTCTTACTGAAGCAGTACTGTTATTTTTTTGTTCATGTTATCTCATTGCTGTTATATACAAGATGTTATGGAAATGAGTGCAAATGTTTTAGCCACTGATAGAGGTCACCAAAATGAACAACTTTTCTATTTATCGTTTTTCATTTAATGGCATATTTTTTCAATGATTTATTTCCCCTAAATTTAACGAACCGCTTGGTAAGCAAATCTAAGTTAAAGGTGACGACACAAGTATATTAAAACTGCAAAGTTCTTGAGCACAAAAAACATGCGGTTAACAACTTACCTACCTCAATTGATAAAGTAAATTGGCGACCAGATGGGAACTAAAGGTTTTATCAGTGCCTATGCAGTTTTTGTTGGTTTGGATATCAAAGAAGTTATTTTTGTGTTTTGCGTCATTAAATTTAAATATTATTCCATAGGCGGGTATGCATTTTTAGAGTAAAATTGTTTTGAATTTTAACTCAGTTTTGAGCGTTTTTTTCGAAAAAATTATACATGGACAAGTTGTGACGTTAGCGCCGGCCGAATTCGTATTTTACGCATTTTAATGCGTTCGAATTTGACCGCCGCCAAAACTTAGTCACAAATCATCTGAAAGCATCTCCAAGACACGAAGAAACCATCGAGGTGCGCGGGGTCACGAGCCGGGGTCGTTCAGCGCATACCTGCCCAAAATCCTCCACAGATTACGGCGATGGGTAATGTATAAATAGAAGTATCATACGGTGTGAGAGGGACTTGCATCCAGCGTTCCGAACCGGCTCTGCCGTCTTGGGTCCCCTGGAGCTCAAGTCTTGATCCCGTCCGAAGCACTGTAGTACATACTTATTTTTCCTTCGGTCTGTCTTACCCAGAAACAATCCGAATCCTGACTATTGGGAAGTGAACTGAAGGCGAAGCTTAGTTAAATGTCCGCTCTAAGTAGGTACGATTCTTAAAGCCTATGTATTTCCCTACTTAAACGCTGATTTTAAATGTTTGTTAGTATTTGTTTAAATAATTTTAGGGGCATAATATTGGGATATTTTAAGCTTTCATGGTATGCACTTTAATTAAAGATGTGTAAACGGGATTTTAATAGGGCTGTTTTACCATAAATAAATAATTTAATCAGTAGTGCGTAAATATACCAATGCTGCATTTAACAGATTTCTAGTATTTTCTTAAATAATTTTACGGGCCTAATATTGAGAAATTGTAAGTCTTCATGTTATGCATTTTAATTAAAGATGTTTAAATGGGACTTTAATAAAGCTCTTTTGATAGAAATAAATAATTTCACCAGCCGTGAGTACATCAATGGCTATTAAGTCATGCTGCATTAGTTTCTATTTCTAGTAAGTAAGTATTTGTTACACACAGCAACTATTGGAGAATTTTAAGTCTTATGGAATGTAGTTAAAGATGTTCTAATGATACTTTAATAGTCACGTATTAGTCAACAATCATACAAATAAATAAGTTCGTTACACGCGCAGAAGTCAGTCGTGATAAAGTGATAATGGCAGATAGATTATGCACAAGCAACATTTTCTTCTAGAAATTCTTCTTAATTAATTCTGGACATGTTATTTATTGTGGGTGCAAAAGTTAAGAAAATGTTAAAACAAGTGTCGTTGCTCTTTGCCTACAAACTTCGGCGTTAAAAGAAGCACTTGTTTTGCGTTTACGTCTTGTGTTATTGGTTTTGCATTATAAATTTTAATTTATATCATTACGATAATAAGTATTGTACTCACCAGGAAGAATATAATCTTCTTTTTTAAAATGCAGAGAACAAACATGCATACTTTCTGTAACTTTTTTCCCCATTCTAAGTAAACGAATCCATTCCTTTCGCCGATCTGCTTTCTGATTATTAATTTTTAGAAATTCTCCTTCTTTAGGAAACTTATGGAACCGCACAGTTGTATCGCTTTTTGATAGTGATTTACAACCATACACGCAACAAAACCGTTTCGATTTATTTGGTACAGGAGAAAATCTAGCTCCCTCACGTTCACGATCCATTTTTACGTTAAAGATATCCCGTTATTAAAAATATAAACAATAAATTAATAAATATAAACAAGACACTGAACTTCAGCAAGAACAAACCTAGTAAAAACAATAACAAGCAAGGTAAATGTAGGCATGTACCAACGTATTACAACTGCGCTCGAAAATAAAAGTAAAATAATTTAAATAGTCATTAGCGGGGTAGTCGTAGGTTTGAGTCAGAGTAGAAAGTTGCCAGAATAAATATTCCCTAGTATAAAGACGTTTCTCGCATTAGTAACTTTGTAATAAGCCAACAAATAATTAGGTAGCTTAAACCATTTAGCTCAATGCGAGGTTAAATTTCGACCTCATTGGCACAGTTCAAAATTCTACCGCATGGTGGCGTAGCGCTTGGATTCACTTGCCAATAGCTCAATCGTGGCCCGCTGATTTAAGCGCCTGTCTTGAGTTATAGGACTTCCTTTGAAACCGTTCCCGAACATAGCTTAGGCGTGGCCCGCTAAGCGCCCTTCTATGTTATAGAAGTTTTGCCCTTTGTAAGTTATTACAACACCGGCACATAAAATATTTAAATCTGCGGTCTTTTCACTTGTTACACAAGATTTTGTGGGCACTGCAGAATAGCTTCGAAGAAACGGGCTTACGCCCTACATCAATTTCAAACACAACTCCCCCGAGATAAACGAAAATATAACCCTATCTATTGTTCACGATAAATGTAAACAAACTTAACCTAATTTCTGTGTTTCCAGTTTAGTCGGGTAGAGGACGCCCTCGCCAACAACGATCTTCCTTGCTCCACGGCCGAGTTAGTACGACCGGAGAAGTAACGTGGGTTGCCTAGCCCAGTAGGCGCTTGCCTGCCCAGGGAAGACATTAAAATCCAGATCTTTTATTTTAAACAAGCAAACGGCGCGCTACGCGCACGTGTGGCGCACATGTGAAATAGGATACCCGAAAGGTCACGGTCCGAGCCGACCGCTAAGATAAGAGAAAAAAAACCTAAACAAATATAAACATCTGCGAGGCCGGAACGTGATATTTGATTTTGTGCCACAGCAGACAGACAGACAAACACACATTAAGGAAAATTATATTATAGATACATGAAATATTTTAGTTACTATTTTAAACTGTAAATAGGTATATAAAATAAACCTCTTCATTTGATGTGATTCTATACTTGAGAGAGTAAATTGAACCCTAGCATTGAGCTGCTCGTTAAATAATAAATTTACTGTCACTACATTTACAGTGCTGAATATTAAGTCTTAAAAGAATAAGAGATAATTACTAAGTTCAGACGGCTACAAAGTTGTTCAGTTTAGCGAGTTCTATTACGGGTTAAAATATTTGCACTTATTTTCATAACACCCTGTATAATTTTGGCTTCATCAGTATATTCTTTGAATTTTAAGACAGCCTGCTAAGCTCGTAAATATTGCGAGTATTACAATAATTAGCAATTTACTGTAGACAATGTATGTGCAAAAATCAGCTTTTCTAAAGTAACCTGCCTCTTGTAAATAAGAAAACCAGTGTTTCTGTGTACAACAGTTAAAATTGTGTCTGTGTTGACAGCACATCGGTCTGTGCATGGGCGGCCATTTTTACGCTTGAACTAATATGCCCTCAACTCCAGCTGGTTCGGTCGCTACAAGGTTAGAGGACCATAAATTTATTGACAAAATGTGTGCCAAACTGATGACCAAATTTGAGTCCATGGTAAATGATAAATATGAGGCGATTCTTCGTTCTGTAAATGAAATAAAAGCTATGATCAGCAATAACACTGATCGGTTTGCTACTGTCGATAAGCGTTTGGACGATCTAGAGCAGTACTCAAGAAGAAATAGTCTTCGTATCTACGGACTAAGTGAAACTGCAGGAGAAAATACCGATAACTTGTTGCTTGAATTATTTGAAACGAAACTGAAACTTAAGTTATCTTTTAGAGATATTGATAGGAGTATTCGAATCGGCCAAAAAGCTATTGGTAGACATAGGCCGATAATTGTCAAGTTTATGTCTTATCGGTGCAGGGCTGAAGTTTTTACGCCGAAGAAAATGCTCAAGGGATCATTGTGTGTTATCAGAGAGGATTTGACCACGTATAGAGTAGCACTTCTTAAAGAAGCAATCAAAGGATATGAGCCATCGAATCTTTGGAGCAGCGACGGTCGAATATTGGTAAACCGCAGCAGCAAGAAGTTTACCATAAAGTCCAGGTCAGACTTTCAAAATGATAACATTGATAACATTTAAAAATATTTTTGTTTTCACATATAATCTCATAAGAGCATTAATTCTTTCCGGAAATTTTTTTGAGTGCGGTCCAACAACGTCGTATTAATTTGCCCAAGCGGGACGTTGTTGGATTTCCGGATATGAATTAATGCTCGAATGCAGATTCGGTAAGAAAATCGTAACGCCACAAACCCTCACAGTTAGGTTAGTCTACCTACAAAAAATTTCCAAGAAATTTTTTTATTGTCTTGGTTACGGCTCGTGAACTAATTTTTCTATTGGTCATTAATGAGTGTCGTACGATTTTCGGATTTATTTCTTATTAAGCTGTCGCCAGGTATTTTTGTACAGTTTGATAAACACACGGTTACACTATTTGTTCACTTGTCAATTTCTGTTTCTGATAGCTAACAATATTTTGGTTGTTACTCAGATAAATATGTTTTTCTGTTATGTTAATACAATTTAATTTTTATAAGGTATTACTTAATACGAATTAGTTTAACAATTTATATTGTATTTCTGAATATCAGAATATTTATCATTACTTTTAAATTCTTAAATACTTACTCTAAATTTTAGTTAGAAACTTTGTTCTATTTTTCCAATTTTTTAAAATTTATTTAACCAGTTCATCATTACATTTGCTATACATGGCTTTGTTATATTAATTAATTCACTACTAGTAACATATGAGGACAGCATAATAAAAGTTATGCTCTTTTGTATCTACTATAACTGATAAACAGTTAAGGTAATTCTAATTATTCAAGTTCATCCGGATGAGGCGGAGTGTCCTGTGCTAATTTTCTTTTTAATCGAACATGAATGTCTGTTTGTCCAATGTTATAATACACAGCACTATGGCACGAACTGATGTTTTCAAAGAACTTGATTGTCACTTTTTGAATATATTCTTCAATTGTTGGTAATTGCAGTTCTTGATGTAATTGTTTATTTCGCACAAACCAAGGGGCGTTTACTGCAATTCTAATAACTTTATTTTGAAGCACTTGAAGTTTTCTTTTATAAGTCTTGGATGCATTTGCCCATATTGCACACGAGTACGTTAAGATTGGTCTGAGTATGGATTTATACATTAGCAGCGCACATCCAAGCCTGGTGTCTAGGTACACTCCGAGGTATTTGATTGCATTGTCTCTAGCATTCCATTCTAATATCGAATGATTTAGGTATATATTTGGGAGCGTTTTTACTTCTCTTAAGGTGAAAACTTTAGCCTGACATTTTGCTATATTAACCGTAATTTTAAATTGATTAAACCATTTGCTTATGTTATTTAACGCTTCTTGCAGATGATGTACTGCTTCTGTCAGAATATTATTATAAGTTATTATAGCTGTATCATCCGCGAACATTGCCAATACGGATTCATCTATGGTTGTTAGATCATAAATGTATAAGTTAAACAGCACGGGTCCGAGAATACTCCCTTGCTGGACTCCAGCTTTAATCGCTCTTGTCCTGGATAGTGTTGTATTCACTCTGGCAGAAAATGTTCTATTACTGAGAAAGGAATTGACTATGTTAATTAAATTCTTAGGTATTTCAAGCTTGACTATTTTGTATATCAAACCACCCAGCCATACATTATCGAAGGCGTTTTGTATATCAATGAACGCTATAACAGTATACTCTCTGTTTTCGAAGACTCTTTCAATTAACTCTGTTATTCTTAAAAGCTGGTGCGTTGTGGGGTGCTTTTTCTTAAATCGAAATTGCTAGTTTGGTATTATGTTCTTGTGAGTTAGAATTGTTTGAATTCTGGTGTGAATAACTTTTTCTAGTAATTTGGAAAGAGTTGACAACAGACTTATTGGTCGGTAGCTTTTCGTTGTATGCTTATCTTTTCCAGTTTTGTGAATTGGTACTGTATTTGCGTGTTTCCATATGTCAGGAAAGTACCCCAATCTAAAACAGGCGTTGAATATTATTGCTAGAAAGGCTAGTGACTTCCTTGTCAATTGCGTTAGCACGTTGTTAGTTATTAGATCTGGGCCAGGTGATTTTTTAGTGTTTAATTCTGTTATGTAGCATTTGATTTCTTTAGGTGACGTTGGTTCAAACTCAATGGAATTTTCGTTGGTGTAGCTATCAATCAATTCCTTCACTTGTTTGTTTAATTTCTGATTATCTATTGTTTCGTTTGGGGTAAATGTTCCTTCTAGATGTGATGCAATCGCTTCGACTTTTTCTTCATCTGTGAGGTATTGCACATCGTTAACTTGTAATGTGTGTATTATGTTCGGTTGTCTCGATAATCTTTTGGTTGCTTGCCACATAGTTGCGTCCTTGGGTGTAAGTTCTTCAACATACTATAATAACATCTTTCAATTACGATGTAGTTGCCGTGTCTGAAACTTGGTTAAAACCTTCTATAACCAACAACGTATTAAAAATAGATGATTACAACTTTTTCAGATCGGATAGACCGACGCGTTCAGGTGGAGTGGAAATTTATCTTGTTATAACTACAGTATAATTAAGAGCAGTTGGAAAGGTAAACAATTAGAGATTCTCTTATAGTTAGCGTTATATATAATCCACATAAAAAAATTACAATGAAATATTAACGAAACTTTATAAAATAGTTTGCGAAATTAATTTATCTTTTGATAGTTTGGTACTGTTGGGTGACTTTAATATTGACTATTTAACCATTGATAGAGCTAGTAGTGAATTGATCTCGTTTAGTGGAAATTTTGATTTAAAACACATTATTATACATCCTACTCATTATTTAAGCCTAATGGATTTACTATTTATTAAAGATTCGTTGGTTGTTAAAGATAGTGGTGTAATTAGCATTGACAGGACGCTATCAGATCATGATTTAATTTACTGCACCATTACCTGGGATAATCCTCACACTTGCCAATTTTATAAAACTTACGGGCTACTCTGCAATATAAATTATGAACAATTATCTGCTGACTTGCTTTCCATCCCGTGGGCTAATATATATGACCAGGTAGATGTAGATTCCGAAGTTCAACTATTAACGTTTAATATTTTACAGTTGTTTGAAATTCATTCTCCATTAGTATCTAAACGAATACGTAAACCTGCTGCTTCATGGATTAACGCTAATTTAAGATTCTTTATGAAAGAACGCGACAAGGCTTTGCTGCCTTTCAAAGCTTTCAAATCAGAACTAGCTTGGCAGTATTACAAAGAACTGCGTAATATAATAAACAATTCTTGTAGACAAGAAAAGAAAAAATACTTTGATGCTCAATTTAAAAATAAGAACTTAATTGAAATATGAAAAGATCTAAAGCAATTAAATTTACGTAAAAATAAGAACTTAGTGGCACTTCCAGATCACTTATCGGATGTTAATCAAATCAATTCTTATCTAATGCAATCAATTCCGAAAACTGACTCAAATTTCCAAATTGTAGCTACAATTAAGTAACAAACGACTTCCGGGATTGGACCGTGCCATAATTGAGATTGAAGAACTCAACGTTTTGCCCACTTTTGTAAGGGGCTTCATCAGGAGGAAAAAGCAAAAGAGCACGGTAACTCAACGTGTGAACGAAACTCGCCTCTGACGTGGTTCACACGTTGAGTTACCGTGCTCTTTTGCTTATTTCCTCCTGATGAAGCCCCTTACGAAAGTGGGCGAAACGTTGAGTTCTTCCCAGAAGTCGTTTGTTACTTAATGACAATGGCCGTGAAAGCCTCAGAAATTATGTAGCTACAATTTACGAAAACTTAAAACTTGATTATCAAAATACATTTAGATTTGAAACAGTGGATGAGATTGATGTATTGAAAATAATTAGTTCCATCAAAACTGAAGCTGTAGGATGCGATGGTATAAGTATTGCCATGATTAAACTTTGTGTTCTTTTTATACTTCCATTTTTAACTCATATTATAAATAAAGAAGGGTTACATTATTCATTTAGCTAAGGTTGATACACCAAAACAATTTAAAGATTTAAGACCTATCAGCATATTGCACATCTTTTCAAAAATCGTGGAAAAAATCATGGATGTACAACTACTCAAATTTATTGATGCAGAGAATATCTTGCCTGAAGTTCAGTCAGCATTTAGACCAGGTTACAGTTGCTGCACCGCATTTCTTGCAACTGATGACATTTTCAGAGCATTAGATCATGTAATGGCAACCATCCTAGTATTGCTGGATTTTTCGAAGGCTTTCGATATTATAAATCACTCTACTATATTACATATCCTTCCGTACTTCGTTTTACACCAAATTCTATAGCACTTCTTTCTAGTTATTTAACTGGTAGATCTCAAGCAGTTATTTATAGACGCAACCAGCCAAAATTTTTAAATATTACTTCAGGTGTCCTTCAAGGATCGCTTTTAGGACCAATCTTGTTTGCTTTATATACTTCAAAATTTAATATTTGTTTAAATATACTATACTCATTTCTATGCTGATGACACCCAGCTTTATAAATGTTTTAATCCAAGTGATATAGCCGGAGTGTGTGAGGATGTAAACAAAGACTTAGAGGACCTCCTTAATATTGCTAAATCGCATTCCATAATATTAAACCCAAATAAATCAAAGCTAATGTTATTTTGTAGAAGATGCGATCGAAATTTTATTCAGCCTCAAATTAAAATACATATTGACGGTGCTGAACTCGAATTAATTAAAGCAGCCAACATTTTGGGTTGATAATAGACGAAGAGCTAAAGTTTACTGCTTATATTAATAAATGTATCAGCGGTGGTTACAACATGTTACGACTACTGTGTTGTGATTCCGTATACGGGTCTTGTTTATCTTATCTAGACTCCGAAAAGATTCAAAGACTTCAAAATACATGTTTGAGGCTGATATTTGGATTGCGATACGATCACATATCACACAAACTGATCGACATTCGGTAGTTAAATATGTCGAATCGTAGGCTACTTCACGCTTTATGCTTGTACCAAAAAATTGTTTTAGATAGAACACGTAAATACTTATTCAATAAAATGACTTTCCGAACTGATGTGCATACACTTAATTTGAGGTTCAAGGAGTTATTAACGCCACCTATTCACCGTTCTCAACTGTTTAAACATTCCTTTACATACCAAATAGTTTATTATTATAACTCGTTACCCTTGAATCTCAAATCGTTGAATTACAACTGTTTTAAAATACATTTACGTAGAACAAGATTTTGTCACCATGCGCGATCTATCCATCTGTACATAATTTGGACAACTTTGTAACTTATAAGAGCCCGTAGAGCGTAATCTTCATTCAAGTTGATTTTAATTATTTATTTATTCGTCTATTTATTTCATTATTACCGTAACACATGCGCAAATGAGGTTGAGTGGAAGAGTAGCTGACGCTTACAGTGTCATAGTTAAACTCCACCTTAGAATTTTTTTCTTGTAAAATTTTGTACATAACATAACAAATAATAAAGACAAATAATAATAATTAAAAAAAAAAACAAAACCTAGCCATTTTCGCTGACCTAGCGTCTCGCCTTTTATGAGGGATTTGTAGTTGAGTGGTTACTGTATCTCCGTTACAGTTTCCCATTCTTGTCGTTGGTTAGTCGAATAGAATGTGTAAAAGCACCATTTAGTGAATTTAATAGAAATTTTGAGTTCTGTCTTAAAGCACATGCTGGCAATTTGACCTTACGCAACTCTAATTCCATTTTAAGTGGTTTTTGATAAGTCAGTAAATCCTTATTACTTTACGTGGCACTAAAGATAGATCGCTAAGCCGATTGATACCTGAATTCAGGTTTCTCCAAATGCGTTTCGCGTCTATACGCTAATTGTGCCTATTGTTTGAGAACATTGCTTTAATTCAAATAAATATTTTAACACAATTTAAAATGCATTAGCGTGAATAAGTTTATGAGCTTACTATATTTAAGTCACCTGTTTATGCCGAATTTACCATTTTTCATATATTGATTTATTTGTACCTTGCGCTTTGCTTATGTGTACGTTCAGCTCACTTTTAAAATTAAAATGTATACGTTATACTCTGAACGCAAGTAGTTATTTTATTTTGGTACGAAATTACGAATTATTGAAAATACATATCATTTATGTCCTTATTCTTTCGATAACAGGTTAGAACTTATCAAAGAGCCTGCGTCTGATAATAGTCCTTTTAAGATACTTCCCTTTAATGTAACTTGCGATTACCAGGTCACCGGCAAATCTTCCCACTCTTATTCGCGAGTTGTTGAACAATCAGATTGATGGCACCCTTATTTGCTTTTATATAGGGTATTCACAGCTCGCTATGCAGCTTATATCAAAATGTTGCAAGATGGCCATTGTTTTTTTCTTTTTCGCTTATTAAACTGTTCAGAGGTTACAACTACTGGCAGCAACAACATAGCACCTAGTTTATGTGATTAGGTAAATGTTATTTGCTCCATCAGAATTAAACCAAGATTGCTGCAGACAAATCCAAAAACGTTTTCCTGCTCGATTTGAAAGCTTTCAATAAAAGATTCCTGTTATTCTGGTATTATTCTTTTTTTCTCTTTTTCTAGCTAACTCTAATTTTTTCTTTAGCGTTACTTTCCTGAGTTTATCCCTTAATTTCCAAATTCCCTTTGCGTACTTCTAACGTTTCCTTATTTTTTACCATTTGCATCAAATCTCTCAACATTGTCTTCCATCCTTTCATATATATAGCTCTTTTATTATATTTTGGCAAAGATATATGGGTCCTCTTGTTTCTATTACAGGTTTCGTTTTCTTCGTCTAATCCCTTTTTCTTTTTTCGCTTAATTCTTTAAGTCGGCGAGCTATTATATCTAGCAGACCATTGCCTTTAACACGCACTTCGTTTTGCTATACATCTACACTCGCTTATTAATTCCAACTTCCACTACTAAACAACTAACTATTAAATTAAAAAAATTAATGTTCAAATTAATAAGAAAGATAATGTGTGCGTATTTTATATAAAGATATCGCATTTAGAAACTTTACAGCACCATAAGATCAAGTAATTTGTTGTTGAATCCATCAGATTATTTTAAAAATTTCGACTTTTTAAAATCATTAAAGGTACATAAATTCAATTAATGTGAATCCTTCTGCAATGAGTATCCTAATTCTAATCATTTGAGCTTCGAAATGATTTTCAAATATGTTCGAATAAGGAATAATTAGGCCATCGCAGCCATTGGTCATCCACAATATGTACACTTCTTAAAACACGTAACGTATCACGCTAGTTTTTTAAGCCATAAAGTATTTTTTCAGAACTCATTGAGTCGTCGATTTCTCGGACCATGTCCGGTTCTGTTGATGTATTTGCAAGGTTTGAACGCATTGCACTGCCTATAATTAGATAGAGGTAAGCTAAGGGAATGCGTACAGTTTGCAGAAATTCCAACGTCGTTGGAATTTTTTTGATTGCGTCTCTTGCAATTAACGTCTGCATAGTTTCTCTGGGAATTATCCTTTTGTATCCTTTTACACGACGCGCCAGAGAAATGCATCCTGTATCAAAACTGAGCCCGAATGGTCGAATTAAATAAGTCGTGTTGTGCGGTGCAAGGAACAAGTCTGTTGTTGCGTGTTGTAAAAGGGTTTCTACCGTAAAGCTTGCTTCAAATTCGGCTGCCGGTCGGATTACTTTTGAGGCTCACTTTTATAGTAATAATTGCGAAGATTCGATAGCGTTCCAAATTTCCGTGTAGTATGTTCTACGAAATTACCGTTGGGGATTTACCGCTGCCTCCTTTCCTTGCCCTGGCGTTCCGAGATGATTTGGTTCGGATTTAGTTATTCCGAATCGCTGTTTCCGTTTTGACAGCACCCCTGAAGAAACTTGGTCCAAAGATTGACTGCTCAGCAGCTATTTGTCATATCTCCCACCGATGTGTTTAAGACGCTACTGCGTAAGGGCAACTTCCATGATCAATCCGGAGCGGCTGCAATACGTTCTCAGGTTTTGCCTTGTTTCGTTGCATTTATTGTACTTCCTTGTATTGTGTTCAGGAGTGTTGCGCCTTATTTTAAATTTTTATTTCAGTCGCGATTCGTGCGCTAGTTATTGCAAAAGTTTTGGCTTTTTCCAAACCGATCTCATTTGTCGTTGAATAATTAAATATTCAAGCACAAGCCGGTTAAAGTTACGGTGTAAGCAGCTTGCATTACGATGACGTTCTTTAGGAAACAGAAATAATATTGCTCTATTGATTTACTGCATTTGTGTTGTTATTCTCCTCTCTCGGACCCACTGGCAGTGGTGTGCCAAGCTTCGACAAAGGTAGCTTCCGTTTTCGAGGTGTTGTACATACATACACAGTATTCCCAAAGAGTATCGTGAGGGAGACGTCCCTGTATTAAATTCTTAAGGGGATACTGTGGATTGAGCTAAAAACTTGCGGCGCTCCAGACAAAAACAACACTTAATCAGCTACCCTTAGCGTACAAATTCACTCCCCCTGTTTTGAATGCAATCTAGCAGTACATCCTTTGTTATATAACAATGCGACCGTGTAGCCTTCCGAATAATCAAAACATGCGATTTGACACTCTTTGAGGGGATTTTAGCCTTTACATTTTAGTAAAGCTACACTCGAGCTTCCCTGTGGCCGCGTTAGCCCATTTTAGTCGTAACTACCGTTTTATTATGTAACATCTGGTAAATAAAAGTGGAAGGTTTCTTATAGATTATACCAACGACAAACGCTAAATAAATTAAATGGTTGTAATTATTTTTAATTATTGACCGCGCCTAGTGGTCGCACTAAATTGAAACTACTGAAAAGGGCAACCAAAAGTAGCTATCAATAACAAAAACGGTCGCTATTAGTGCATGCGCATGCCATTTAGGATTAGAAACGAGCTTTTTTCTTAAAAACGGTGGACACTATAGCTCTGCCAAGCTTACAAAATTGAAAATGGGCGTGCAGGAAGGTGAGATAGTTTTTAGTAGTACAGTTAACTCCAAATATTTAAGCGACAAATTTGAATTGTAGATACTTTTAAATATGTATTATTGTTTATGGCCTCTTTCAGTAAATCCTCATTGTTATAAATATTAAAGATAATTAGCAAAGAAAATGAAATTAACCTAAAAATTAAATAATATTAATATTGTACTGACATATATGGAGAAGACGCGCCTATTCTATTAATAATCACTTTTCTCACATCAAATGCATATATCGAGAGATCCAAAAAAACCTGTTCCTCAGCGGGCTATGGAAATTCAACGTATGAATAATATGTTGGTGGCACTGTACGTCAATGTCAAATTCGAGGTTATCAGGTTAGGTTTTCCGTCAGTTATGACACAAAATGACGCAAATCCTAACCTGCTAACCTCGAATTTGACATTGACGTACAGTGTCACCAACATATTATTCATACGTTGAATTTCCATAGCCCGCTGAGGAACAGTTTTTTTTGGATCTCTCGATATATATATATATATATATATATATATATATATATATATACAGTGTGTACATAAAGTATGGAATAAATTCATTATCTAGAAAAGGAAAAGGTTTTCGGAAAAATCCTCGGACACGTCAACCTTTGTTTTAAGATGCGCATCTTTTGAGGTTCTATTTCCATTGGTGACATCATTACTGTTCCGGATATGACGTCATCGACATTTTTTTCAAATAGCAACCTTTATTTTTGACAGCGCCATTTGAAAGAGCATATTTTTCTGCATACAGCACATCAAAATCTTTGTCATGTTACATAAGGAAATTTTCGAGAAAATTAATGTTGTAACGATTTAATTAATTTTAATTAATTTATTTTATTCAGTTAATTGAACAAACTAATTAATTAAGTGTTGAAACTGAAGTCCTTCCTAGCTTTGTAAAGGTCTCTTTCTAAGTCATAAAAAACCACTCTTTTTATTATAGCAAAAAAGACATTTTATCCACAATCACCTTATAATTGAAGTTTTATCCATACTTATGAACCGTCTAAAGTACCACTTTATCCACTAGTGGAATAATGAAATTACTTTATTTCATTAGTGGGATAAAGCCATGTCACTTACTACTGCAGTGTTGGTAGCACTGTCAAGCTATGCCAAATTCGAAATTTGTACGTTAAGTTTTGCGTCAATCTGTGTCAAATAACAAACAAAACTTAACCTATTAACCTCTCGAATTTGACATAGACTGACAATACACTTCAGTACTGCCAAACGTATAACATTTGATCTTTCGGTACTTTCCAAATTGTCACTATGACTTTTCATGGCTGTCAATACAAAACGTATGTTTTTTACTTCCTTTTACGATAAAGGAAGTATTGGATTTACCTCAAAAATTACAAATTAAGTTTTCAACAGATCTTCACGTTTTAGAGTCTTCTGAATTAATTAGTTTGTTCAATTAACTGAATAAAATAAATTAATTTTAAATCACTATAACATTAATTTTATCGAAAATTTCCTTATGTAACATGACAAAACTTTTGATGTGTTATGTGCAGAAAAATATGCTCTTTCAAATGGCGCTGTCAGAAATAAAGGTTGCCATTTGAAAAAAAATTCGATGACGTTATATTCGGAACAGTAATGATGTCACCAATGAGACTAAAACGTCAAAAGATGCGCATCTTAAAACAAAGGTTGACATGTCTGAGGATTTTTCCGAAAAGCTTTCCCTTTTCTAGATAATGAATGTATTCCATACTTTATGTACACACTGTATATATAACTTACAGCTACCGTGTTAACAGACACTTAACTGTAATCTAAGGCATTTTCTATTGTAATAATACCATTTGGAGGCAGTTGCCACTGCATGAAATTTGTATGATTCATGTCACCACGGTATTACCCGATCTACCTTTTGATGTAAAAATCATCTGAAACACTTTGACTTGCAAGTCCTGTTTTTCTTTGAAGACCCTACCAAATGGTTTCCAGCTGCTTAACTTTCTTTACGGGTAGCTTTTATAACAGTTATGGATGTTCCTGTAAGCTGTAGGGGCTAATTTGTTAACATTGTCCAGTGGGAATGTCAATCGACCACACTATGATCTGAAGAATCTGATAACCTTCCGAATAACATTTCTTGCTTTAAAATGCTTAAGCTAATTGCTGTTCCTAAAACGTGAAAAAATATTAAACATAACTTTAAAAAACGAACACAGTTTCTTACAAAGAGTTAGAATGATTTTAATTTGCATTGATATTACAGTTTATCACTAAGTATTGTTAAGAAAATGTAGAAAACCCAAGTAGAGTTCACTAGAAAATAACAAAATGAATAAAATACGATCACAGACAATGTGAGGTTATTATTACCAAGAAATCCAAATAGATAGCAAAGTAATAAAATATTAACACCAACAAGAAGTATAACGAAAATTACATAAGCACCGATAAGTACGTAACAAATATAACAACAATAACTGTTAACACCGATGAAATAAAAACACCCGTAAATTTTCAAATGTCAGTTAGAAACGTAATAATCAACCTGTTCATGTTCTAGTGAATGTACCTTTTAACTAAGATTGTTTAATACTGGCTAGCGCACTGTCGCGCCTTGTTTTTCAAAAATTAGTTGGCATATCTTCCGGGGCTTTTGTAAGCTTGGTGGAGTTATATATTGATAGATAAATTTTAAAATTAGTCCCAATGAATCAGAATGTTTAACGAAAAAATGTCCAAAACGGAAGAAACCTGGCTCAGAAAAAATTAAATTAATGCAAACGTATTCATTATTAAACCGAAAAATAAAAAAAGGAAATGTAGTATATACTGATTGACTTCCAGCCTTCAGATAACATCTTAAATGTTTTCAATGGTTAACACACTACCTGAACTCGTTGATTCTACAAAAACTCCAAAAAACATTACATTTTAAATATATATTGCTATGGTCTTAAGCCCTACAACTCAACTCTGATAGCATTGCCAAATTAATGGACATTTCACTAAAGCTGAGGGTAAGGTATTTTATATAACTGCAAGGCTAAAACTTGAATTTAATAGAATGAGGGCATTTGTAAAGAGATGCCATTAGCACTATAATTAAATAAAGAACGCAATAAGCAGAGCTCAATTTTCACAGGGATCCAAGTTGACTGTAAGATCAATTTAAAATAAGAATTTTATGGAAAGTAATAGCCGAACTATTAATTCCAAAAATGATTGCAAAGGCAAGGAAAGGAAGCTTATAATTCAAGTAAAGTTAAACAGTGAAATATTTGTCAGGGTTTTAAAAGAAAGGTATGAGAAGCCTAGATACGCTAATGAACGTTGCAACGAGCAGCTAAGAAGGCAGGCATTAAGGCATTTAATGGAAATTGTAAGAATCAGCAAGCAAGGGTTAAAAAGCCAAGAAAAGGACACAGCAAATGGACCAAAAATTGTGTAGAAAAGGAGACAGGGGAATTTAAAGGACGCCTTGGTGCAGGAAATACTCTATTAAAAATTTATCAGTGCAGTAACTTGTTTGAACAATTAAAAGCACTTTAAAAAACTTGCAGTGGCGAAAAGACACGGTTAACTAATTATAAATGTAGACAATAATATTAAGAATAAGAATTGTGTAAATAATGTTAGTTATAGACAAATTTAGTGTTATAAGTAATTATTGTGAACTTGGTTCATATCCGTTTTTTATTTAATATTTAACTTGGAATTCTTTATAGCGGATATTGGAAAGAACAAAAGACATTAATTATGAATTGACATGTTAAAAATGTACTCCAGTTAAAATCAATTTTCATATAATAAATCAAATTATATCAGCATAAAAAGGATACCATTTCATTGAGTGCATGTTCGTGGTCGTGTGTGAGTATTTGTAGCAATTTCCGACACAAAAAGTTGATAAGTTCTCCGAGCCCAGTGTACGTAACCTCAAAGCCGAAGCAGACGAACTCCGATATCTGCGTGGAGGCTAGCAAGCCAATACAACCCAGAGCATCGAGCAGCCTCGCGAGTACGTGTGCCAGGAGTTGCAGCAGGATCCGGCCCATAGCAGCGTGTCCTTCGAGTTCCCGATACAAGATCGGTGAGACCAGGTTTTGTTTAGCCTAAAACTAGCTAAGTTAGGCCCGCGAAAGTTTATGCATGTATAAGAAGAGTCATATTCAAAACAATGCAAGCGATATCCGTTGCTCTAATGTAAATGCAGCCCGTAATATAGGCCCAGTCCGTAATTTGAGGTTAGGAGAAAGTTGAACACGAAACGACGCCGTGAAAAACAATTGGGAAATTGGCGCGCGTTCCTTCGACGAACGCTAGAAAGCAAATGACAATTAATGCCGCGAAAACAGCCGAATCTTATATTATAAGAGCCGATGCCGTCCAACCGTAAGCAGGCGAGCCCAGCATGAACGGCCTGCATACTAACAAGTGGCGCGCGCGCACAAATGGCGAGACCGCATTTGTATTGTTAACGCTGGCAAGGCCGGACGTCGCCTGGCCACCAGCTTAAGCAAGCATTTTTATTGTTAACCGTTTCTTTACGCTGGCAGGGCCAGACGTAGGCTGGCCACGAGTTCTAGTTTAAATAATTAACGGTGGAACTTTTATGAATTTCCACATTGTTTTAATTCATTGTCAGCTATCTTGCCAGAGGGATTCATTTTGGAGACACGTTTGACCTAATTTCGAGTATTTGCTTGTGCGCAGTAGAGCGAAGATGGAATACAGATCCGTACTCAATTAATTTAAGAATTATAGATTCAGCCAGGAACCTAACCGAGATTGAGTGATTGCTTTACCAAATTGAGCTAGCGATTATTTATTAATATTTGCAGATAAATAAAATATGATGAAGGGCATATAACCATTTATTTTAATTAGACAAGTAAATTATAACTCACTTTTAATCTACCTAGAATTTTATAGTGTTAACAAAATACTTGCATGGTGGTTCTTAATCGATATTTATTTAATTAAATCAATTAAACAACCATATCATTGCAATATATTACTATTTATTATTGTATTTCAAATAAATAAATGAGTTTAATAAATCTCAAAAGGGTTCTATCATATACGGGTCGGGTCTCTACGTCCTCGAAATTATTATTTTGATATGTATAAATTACAAAAAATACATTTGCTATCGAATAATTGTCGTTGCATTATTATTAATAATTTAACACTTTGTGTAGTGGTGATTTAACTAATGGGATTGTGGACCATTCAGGTTGTTATGTAACTCAAGAGAAATTAACTCAGATATGACTATCCAACCTCACAATTGGCAAATCAAGCCTACTATGATTACGTAATTAAACTGTTGCTTAGGTGATAACAATTGCCTTAAGTAAATACACATCACAAAAAAAAACACTCAGAGGACGCTTGTGCCGGAAATATTCATAAAGCCGACGCCACCAAAAGTATCACTAAATTTAATCCATTAGGGTAAAGCTTTTTGAAGTTTTTGTTACATTTGGAATGGAAATTATGGTTTAACTCGATTTCCAGGCAAGGCCTACGATGCTTGTCTCCCTCTTTTTTCGCTGGCCTGCCAATTCAAGCCGCTGAACTCCCTGCAACGCGACTCCTGTAGCTCGACCGCTGCGACACACAAACTGCTTCCAGCTCACGCCGTTGCCCACACCTAGGGCTCTACTGCTTTCTATGAAGGTCACTGTCTACTTCCAGCTTCCGCCACCGAAATAATAGCTACCAATCGACGCACTAATTAAACACTGTTTTAAACTTCTGCAGTGGTACTACAAATAAATGCACTCTACTACAGCATATCCACAGAATATACAATCAATTCTAAAACTCACTGAATTGAGAAAAGTCTATTTATTCACAAATTAACAATTATTTATTGGGAAAGTCAAATTATCACCACTTCAATGTTTGTCTTTCTTTCCCCATTTGTTTCTCTTCCATATTACATCGTTTTACATTGTTTCCACGCCTACTCTGATTACATTTAGTTCAACCAGCACGCAATCTGCAAAACGGTCCTTAGAGTCGCCTCCGATTCAAGTAAATAGTAAACAATACAGGCTAGATACTAGCGAACTAATACGACAAAACAAATACTATTTACCTCCACAATGTGAGAATAATTTAAATATCAATGACAAACAACCAGATACTGTTGAAATAACACCTGTCACAAAAATCGCCAAAACTAAAATTCCGCCGATTTTTATTCACGATGCTATGAACTTCCATGAAATCGTAAAAGATATCAAGTCTTACATAAAAGGCAAATTCACTCTATTAACTAGAGGTTCGCAGCTAAAAGTTAGTCTGGAAACAATCGGCGACTACCGAAGCTTGACATCATTTTATGACCAGGAAAAGAACATAAAATATCATACGTTCCAAAATCTTGATACGAACATCGTTTCCATAATAATAAGGAACATACCGGTTTCTATTTCAGTTGCAGATGTAAATCGAGAGCTTACAGAGAAGGGATACTCTGTGACAAATATTACTCGCTTATACAATAAATCCAAGCAACCAATACCATTGTGTACCGTAACATTAACAAAGAATGATAAATCCAACGATATATATATATAACCTAGATAGATTATGCTATTGCATAGTGTTAGTGGAGCCACGGCGCAAAACAAGAGATATTCCTCAATGCCATTTGAACCCGCGCTGCGTTAAATGTTTAGGCGATCACTATTCCAAAGAATGTCCAAATAAGCGAACAGACAAACCACAATGTGTTAACTGCGGTGGACAACACACAGCCAACTACAGAGGTTGTGAATACTATAAGAAAATAGCAAATTCAAAAAAGCCTGCATCAAAAAGAAATGATACCAGAACCAACACTATGAACAGCTTTAATGTACCTCCAAGCAAATTTAATGAAAACTTCCCAAAACTACCACAACCTGATATGACCCGTACTAAATGGAATATAGAATCACCTGCTCAAAAACAACTTCTACTACCACCTCAATAGGAGAGCATCTAACGCAACTAATAATTCAAGCAATCAAGCCTTATCTAGGTCAAATCAAAGATTTTATTCTATCGTTAGTTCCAACATTATTTCAACATGGCGGTAAATAATCAGCATTTGCACGATACCTTAAAATTCTGCAATTGGAACGCTAATGGCATTATCCGCCAACGGTCCATAGTCTGTGCATTTCTAGAACGACATAAAATCGATATATTATGTGTTACAGAAACTCATCTTTTATCAGAGCAAAAATTTTATATTCCTGGTTACATCGTTTTTAGATACGACCGTCCAGATAACTCAGGATATGAAGGTGCAGCCATAATTATTAAAAAGGCTCTGAAAGCACATCCTATTGATATTGCTTCACTGAATAACTTAGAAATAATTGCTATACAGTTAAAACTACGTAATAGCCAAATCTTTAACATATTTTCAGCATACAAACAACCCACTAAAAGAATATCTTTGAGAGATTTACAAGAAGTGTTTGATAACGAAAATACAACACTATTACTACTTGAATTGCAAAAGTACTGTATGGGGCTGCCGTGGGAATAACGCTGATGGGACACGATTATTTTCACTAACTACCGAGCTAGGTATTCAAATCGCTGCGCCACCTGAACCAACTAATGCACCATACCAAATTAATCGGAAACCTGATATTCTAGATATAGTTCTACATAAAAACTTAAATTACCCACTATATCAAACAGTAGTACATGAACTCGATTCGGACCATCTACCTGTGATAATTACACTTGATTCACCCCCACACGTTGTCTCAAAACTTCCTAGGTTGATCAATGGCAAACTGGAAAACTTTTCGCCAAACCATGGTACAAACCACTAAG
This sequence comes from Agriotes lineatus, assembly GCA_940337035.1. Lineage (NCBI taxonomy): Eukaryota > Metazoa > Arthropoda > Insecta > Coleoptera > Elateridae > Agriotes > Agriotes lineatus. The sequence goes on from CALNHX010009460.1 coordinate 36,667, forward strand.
GGCCGGTTGCAGAAAGCAATGTTAAGTCTGGTGTTAGCTAACGCGACGTCAAAGTGAACAAAAACGAATCAAATCTCAAATGCTTATGGTAACTAATACATTAGTAAACAAAATTTGATGCGATTTTGTTCACTTTGACGCGATGTTAGCTAACACCAGACTTAACATTGCTTTCTGCAACCGGCCCTAAGTGTCCTATACTACAAGGAAATAAAACCGACATCGACGACGCAGTAGATTCTTTAATTAATGCCATAAATAATGCAGTTAAAATTTCTACAGCTATCCAACATTCTACTCATATGAGATCTACAATACCGTCTCATATTCAATGTTTAATTAAGGAAAAACACCGAACAAGAAGGTTATGGTTAGAAACAAGAGATCTTAAGATTAAGTCACACCTAAATAAATTAATACGCCAAGTAAAAAGAGAGTTAGATGAACATCGTATAAATAACTATAGGAATTATATACAGGAGTTAGAACCGCAAGACCCTACAATGTGGAGAGCTACAAAACGTATTTTAAACCAGCAACCTATTATTCCCACCCTAAGAGCCAACAACACTACATATGCCTCCGATAAAGAAAAATCTGAAGGCTTTACCGAGTACTTAAGTAATGTCTTTACAACACATAGGAATATTTCAACAACGGAATTAATTAATAAAATAGAGCATGATGTCGAACAAAACTTTACTCCATGCCCAGGCAATATACAGCCAGCAAAGCCTAGTGAAGTTCACACAATAATCCAAAAATTACCAAAAAAAGGCTCCAGGGCACGATCGGATTCCAAACATTCTGCTAAAAAAATCTTCCGATGAAAACAATAGCTCATATAACTGCAATATATAATGCTTGTTTGAGAATAGGCTACTTCCCTGAGACTTGGAAGTATGTACACGTAATGCTGTTTCACAAACCAGGAAAAAAGGCAACTGATTTTAGTGGATATCGACCTATCAGCTTACTGCCAACGCTCTCAAAAGTTTTTGAGAAAATAATACATTCGCGTTTGTTGGAACACTTAGATGAAAATAATATTATACCAAGTGTGCAGTTTGGTTTCCGAACAGGCTACTCAACAGTTCACCAACTAAGTCGTGTTACACAATTTATCGAACAAGGATTTGAACAAAAAAAGTACACTGTGGCGGTATTTTTGGATTTGCAACAAGCTTTTGATAAGGTTTGGACAAAAGGTGTTTTACATAAGCTAATAAATATCGCTACTCCACCATATCTGACTCACATAATTAAGTCATTCCTAACAAACCGCAAATTCTCTACAGTAATAAATGCTGAAATATCTGAGGCTGCAGAAGTTAGAGCTGGAGTTCCCCAAGGCTCAGTGCTTGGGCCGCTATTATTCAATCTGTTTGTTTACGACATCCCTGAAATGGACAACGCGGTCCTCGCAATGTATGCTGATGACACAGTGCTAGCCACGCAGAACAGTAATCTAGATACAGCAATAAATGAACTTCAGAGAAGTGTTGACATCATCAGTGAATGGTTCAGTAAATGGTGTTTACAACTAAATCCATCAAAAACCGAAGCAAAAATATTCACACTTAGATGTATAAATAACCCCCAACAAATAGTTTTACACAATCAAAAATTGCAATGGAACAAGGCAGATAGCGCAGTTAAATATTTAGGAGTCTATCTGGATAAAACTCTTAAGTGGGAATATCATATTAATCAAAAATTAAATCAGGTCCATAACCGCCTAATGCAACTGTATCCAGTATTAAATACGAAATCTCCACTAAAAGCTGCATGTGGAACTCTAATTTTTCAAGCAGTTATTAGACCTGTTATCACATACGGTTGTCCAATTTGGGGAAACGCCAGTGCAACTCAACTGAACAAACTACGTTTCAAAACAAAATTCTTCGAATAGTTTTAAGGGCCCCCTGGTTTGTGCGGAATATCCAAATACATCGTGAAGTAGGTATTCCATATATGCTCGATGTTATCAAAAGTACCTGTGAGCGATACCTTTCTAAACTTGAAACTAATCCAGTGTTTCGGCAGTATAATTTATGCACGAAAAACATACACAAACGTTTAAAACGCAAGTTACCACAAGACATTTATAACATTGATAACTAAATAGTGTATAAAAACATTAAAAACTAATGTATAATAGTGACTACAGTGTCTAAAACCATAGTGTCTAAAACTGCAGTGTTTAAATCACGTTTACATTTGTGTTACAAGTGAACCGAGCCATGATAAAGCTAATGGAAGCTGAACTGGCTTAAAACTCTCTTCAAAAAAACATTTAGTTCAAATCAAAGCTAACACTACTTTTAATACTGTTTTACAAATTATTATCAAGGTCAATGCTATCTGATACTATTACAAAAAATTAATCTAGCACATTTCTAGAACAACCTTTATCTAATAGACTTGTCTGTCCGGGACGCTGTTTCAGCAGCCAAACCGTAAGAGATAGAGAAAAAAGTTATTAAATGAGACATTTGTCTCACTGGTTGCTAGTTTTATATAATAGCTTATACGATTCAATTGTTATTAATTGCTATTATAATCATAGAGGCTTAAAATGAGTTCATAGCAATATATTGCAATGGTATGATACCTTACAACAGTTCTGCGTTCATTGTTATTACTCGAATTAATTAAAATTCAAATGTGATCAGAAATAGTAATTTATTCATCGCTACAGTACAGTAATAGCTAGAATGAAATAATAGCAGATTTATAAACCATAATTGATAAATAACTGTAATGTAATGAAACCAAGGTTAGCAATCGTGTTTGAAAATAATATTGGCAACGTTTTGGGTAAGTAGATTAAATTTTACAGTATGTGTCATAAATGCAGCTATAATGTGATCAATAATGTAATATTTAAATAACGTAAGACTTGCGTTAGTACAAAGGGGTGACGAAGCTTCACAGATAAAATGTGCAATAAAATTTGTATTGAATTTGACATGCCAACAGATAGTTTCATACGGACCTGTAAGCAACACAAAGACTACAATAAAGTGCTTGGGACCTGTGATAAGTGTTAAGTTACGTGCACGAATACAAGTGAGGATAACATTTACGAAGTCTGACATTTCAAAATAGACAGCAATTATTATTAAGAATGATAGTGTGTACTTACAATATGTATTATCTCTATAGAAGCTGGTGCGTTATACGCTTGCATCTGACGGTACAATGCTCAACTTGCCTCGGATTCGGGTTTCAGGGTTGAAGTGGGCCTTTTATGTTTGCGCAGCAACCATTGTGTGCGGTGTGTCTTCGTGATGTGTTGACCTTGTTACTCTATCTTTTAGGTCTGTGGTTCTGAGTAGAGCACAGTTAATTTGGTGGCCAACTGTGAATGGTCTCACTGAGCCCGCCAAGGCTGCGAAAAAATTCCGGCCCCCGCGGGATTCCAACCGAGGACTTGCTTTTCCAACTGCGCTACGCGACTTCTTATGTACTTACAATATAACAAGAGATAGTGGGTATCTAACAGCAGGTTGTAAAAAAAATGAGGGAGCCAAGTCAAGCTATTGGAGGGGCTTATTTCCGAAATCTAAAATTTTCTAATAATTTAGAAGAATCGGTAAAATACTTTGTCCCAGTAATGTGTATTATTGAATTACATGTGTGGGGCTATCCGAGAATAGCAAAGGTGTGTTCCTGATATTTACAAGAGGCGTTTGAAGCAGCGCAGCCAGTTAGCACAGTACATTGGGCGAAGAAAATAGTCTGCATCGTAGGACAGGCAGCATACAACTGGTACTGAAGCGCAGGAGCAGAATTGGAGGTCTGTACAAAGCGTATTGGAGCAACGAGGCCAGCCGGCAAACTATAGTGGCCGAAGGAAGCATTTTGTACCACTGGACAGGCAGCTTAGAGCAGGTACCGAAGAGCAGCAGCAGCATTGGGGTCCAGGCAGAGTTAAAGGAGTAGTTGCAGCTTTTGGGGCCCAAGCAGAGGCGTTAGAATAAGACGGAGTCCCTTAAAGGATTTGGATCCAGTTCACTTTGGACAAGGCGTCGGCTTTGTAGTCTTGAAAACTGATAAACAGGCATTGTCAGGTACACGTGAATAAAAAAAGTGTGTTGTTTATTTACCTGTGATGAATTTATTAATAGTTGGCTTCTTTCAAAGTTAATTAATGTTGCAATACGTGCACGTTTCGCATCAAACTATTTGAGGTTATAATATGAAAATATAAGTATATGTCATATTGTGCATTTATTTTATAAAGGATTTATTTCAAATGTGTAGAAACTCAACTCTACAAATAGAGAATTCCATGAGCTAGCCGTTATAATAAAATAAATATTCTGATCAATAAAGTATAAAAAGGGAATCCTACCTGGTAATAATATTATTATTAGCCAGACGATAACAGTAATAAATGTGTGGTATTTGCTAAACCTAATATTGATAATTAAAAACAACATAATGGCATTATTATTTACAATGCAATATAATTATCATTACATTAACATCACAAAGCAAGATACGCCATTAACTAATTTTCTAGCACTTACGACTAACTCATTAGTACAGGCGCCAGGGAAATCGTTAATAGGGCTTTACGTGCAATTCTTGGTACCAGCATTTTGGGTTAATGGGTGGGTGGGGGGCTGTGATCTGAGTCTAACTTTAAGTTTTCGGATCGATCGGAGAAATTGTTTTTCCGCAATATCGGAAGAAGTGTTGAAAACGGTTTTTTAGCAATTTCTCGTTTCCTGTTGCTCTGATGCTGAAATTGCATCAATACAAGTTTGTAGTTTATGAAATTCCTCACAACTTTTGGAAATACTTTTTTCTCGTGCGCTCAACAATTCAAAAGTTGTTACCCCATAAAGCCAAGAAATTAAGGGTTGAAATGGGTTTTACGTAAATATATCGCTTTCAGTTAATCCTACGATAAAAAAGATTCTTATATTTTTTGTAGAACAACTAATTTGCATAAAATTTGTGTATAAGTATTTTTCCATTTGGACAATTATTTACCGTTCTACAGCGCCGCAAATGTCGCAAGTCACGTAAACCGTACATTTAATGTGCACTTTCAAACGGCTCTGTTCCTTTGAGGTACAGTTTGTAGCGCGTCTTTTTATGTGGTTTCCCCGATATGCTTTTCTACGAAGTGTATTTCTAACAGTCTCACACTTCCCATGGTCTTTTTGATGGACCGGGTTCTGCATCGTTGATCCCACTCATTGCAGAATCGTTGATTTTATCGCCCTTGTCAAGTTGTGTTTCCTTTGAAAAGAACTCGGATAGAGAAAATATGTCGTCGTCGTAATTGATGTGATATTCGTCAACATCTGTAGTAAGCATTCTGGAGAATTCCTGCACGTTCCCACAGGATTCTCCGGCGGGAAGCAAATGACGGTGCACTTTAAACCCGCTTTGCGACAGCCATAGGCCTTTCCACATTTGGTTTCGCACCCGCATGAAATTAATTTTATTATTGCAAGAGGCGCGGGAGGCTCAGTGATAGACACCTGTGTAAACGTACGGTCACTTTTCTTTCAGCCCCATCTTCCCGCGGGTAGAGTGTCACTAAACTTAAACAAAATAAAAATTTATATTCAAAATGAACGATTCACGACTTACCATGTGAAGAACAATCAACTCGGTGATTCTGTTATTTGATCAATTTTTTTAATCTAGACTGTAGTGTGTTTTTCTTTGCAAGCCCGGAAAACTGAATACGAAGGATACATCATGCGTGAAACACGGCGATGCATTTTCTGGTTGTGACACAACATCGGCTGCTTACGGTATGGGCAAAGTGAAATTTCCTAAAACCCTAGAAAAGACACCTAGCCTGGAATCTGCAGTGAATCACTTTGTACAGAAAGATGTAGACGCGAATATCATCGCATTAGCGGGAGAGCAATTTTTTATTGCGTTGTACGGTGGAGACATTCATAAAGACAAGTCAATCAACTTGCTGAGATACAAACACTTCGAGAAATCCCTTGCGAAGTCAACGTTTAATCTGGCATCCCTGCCACCTACAAAAGACACGGCCAGGATGCACGCATTCCGGACATACCATCAAGTTCAATCCTGGCTTGGAAATGACACTCTACCCGAGGAAAAAATGGGGCTGGAAGAAACGTTTCCGTAAGTTTACACCGGTGCCTAGCACTGAGCCTCCCGCGCCTACTGCAATAATTACATTAATTTCATGCGGGTGTAAGACCAAATGTGGAAAGGCTTGTGGCTGCCGCAAAGCGGGTTTAAAGTGCACAACCATTTGCTCCATATGCGCCGGGAAATCCTGTGAGAACGTGCAAGAAATCTCCAGAACGCTTGCTACAGACGAAGACGAATATCACACCAGCTACGACTATGACATATTTTCTCTTCCCGAGTTTGTTTCAAGGGAAACACAACTTAAGTAGGGCGACAAAATCAACGATTCTGCAATGATTGGAATTGACGATGCAGAACCCGGCCCATCAAAAAGACCAAGGGAAGTGTAGAAATACACTTCGTGGATTAGGCCTATAGGGGAGACCACGTAAAAAAAAACGCGCCACAAGCTGTACCTCAAAGGTGGTGTGGAAAACAGTTGGTGCGACACACTCGAAGGAACAGGGCCGTTCGAAAGTGCACACTAAATGTACGGTTTACGTGACTTGCGACATTTGCGGCGCTGTAGAACGGTAAATAATTGTCCAAATGGAAAAATACTCATACACATATTTTATGAAAATTAGTTGTTCTACAAAAAATATAAGAATATTTTTTATCGTAGGATTAACTGAAAGCGATATATTTACGTAAAACCCATTTCAACCCTTAATTTCTTGGCTTTATGGGGTAACAACTTTTGAATTGTTGAGCGCACGAGAAAAAGGCATTTCCAAAAGTGGTGAGGAATTTTATAAACTACAAACTTGTACTGATGCAATTCCAGTGCCAAAGCAATAGGAAACGAGAAATTGCTGAAAAACCGTTTTCAACACTTCTTCCGATATTGCGGAAAAACAATTTCTCCGATCGATCCGAAAACTTAAAATTAGACTCATAGCACAACCCCCCACCCACCCATTAACACAAAATGCTGGTACCAAGAATTGCATGTAAAAATTCCCTGGCGCCTGTATTACATGAAGTAAATCTAAATTGAGATATTTACCAAATAGTAGAGGGCATTTAACCTAACCGACCTAAGAACAAAGTATAAAGCTAAAAATTGGTGCGAATGTACTTTATGACCTACTGAATGAGAAATTACATTAATTCGTAAAGAAAAAATTTTAAAATTTGACACAGCGCAATAGTCAAGAAGAATCTTATTGCTAATCACACGCTTTACCCTCTAGAATAAAAACAGTTGCCGCACGTACTAGCTTATCGTTGTATTATGAACTACGTGGTAGTGACATCGGTGCCGACGAATACGTGAGACACCCACCCAGGCAGGTGCAACAAACACACGTTTACCAACGGATACCAACAGAAGCATGCTTAAAATAAACGCACGGCATAAGAAGGCTGCTCAGTATTAATTGACCCCATTTTTAAGATAAAGCTGGTGACTTATTACAGCCACCTATAAAAAAGGTCCTCTAATTTGTTTTTAGTTTTTGCGTTGTGCCTGTTTTTTGCTGTTATTTGAGATGTTTTCACTTTGCCACGTACTGTGTCTGCATTCCAATCATCGAGAGTGATTTTTTTATTTTTTTATTCAATATACAACATGTTCATTAAAAAAGTCCATAAGGGGCAACTGTGGAAATTCAAACGTATGAAAAATATGTTGGTGGCACTGTAAGTCTATGTCAAATTCGAGGTTAGCAGGTTAGTTTTTGCGTCAGTCTGTGTCAAAACTGACAGAAAACCTAACCTCATAACCTCGAATTTGACGTAGACTTACAGTGCCACCAACATATTATTCATACCTTTGAATTTCCACAGCAGCCCCGCCCCTTATGGACTTTTTTAATGAACATGTGGTACTTTTCAAGTTTTTTCTGGTATTCATCGATTTTCATTTTCATCTATTCTACACTAATGTGGTGGGGATTACTTGTTGCTAATTTTCTTTGTTCTTATACTATGTGCATATACATCTTTATTCGTACCATAAGATGATCGCTACTGAGATTTGCTGTATTAATTTATTACACTTGTGTTTATAACTATATCTTTGTTATTAAATATAGCATACTTTATTTCCTGCTTGCTCATCTGGACTCTGCTAGGTCGAGTTTTTTATAGTTTATTGCAGAAGGTATTCACTCAGTTAAAGCAGAGAAAAATTACAAGAAATGGTAAAGGTAGTTCAGATAAGATTTACCAAAAAACTAAGTACGTGGTTAACCACAAAGTAGAACAAAACCGTAATTTCAGTCTTGTGATATAAAGTCATGGACAAATAAGGGATCCGCAGATTTATTTACATTATTTTGACTTGGAATTTGTAATCAGCTGCTTCGCCATATTAAATCCGTTATTTTGTTTTTACATTTGTAAACAGCGACCTAAAATTCCCCTGCTTATCAATTTTTACGTCAGTCTAAGTTCATCTGAGGTTTTGACCATCTTTTCGGTATTTGAACCCACTGTGAGGTTCCGTTTGCACGTTTACCCCCCCCCCCCCCATATGTTTCGTATTACGTTTAGAGTCACATATCATCGCTAGCTTAATTTTTTGTTATACGAAGATCTAAATTGAATTGGTTCAAATATGCTTTGGAACTAAAAGCTTAAAAAACATTATGTTTCGCAAGAAATTTATACTTTGCAGTTTTAAAAACTGATGTCCAATGAAATTTCTTAGTAGCGCTTTTAATTACTATCTCTGCACTCTGAAAACTTTTCCCGTAAAGAGCGTATTCATATTTATATTTACCAATTTTTAGCTTTGTTTTAAGAAATGTTAACTGATATTGGGCTATTTACCTGAATTAAAATATTAAACAGGTAAATTACTCAGACAAGAAATAATAAAAACAGATCTTAAATACCTTTACTTTCCCAAGAAACGAGTGTAATTATTGGGAAAATCCATTCGGACAACAGTACTCAACTAGTTAAACAAGCTATTACTACAATAATTACTACAAGGTAATAGTGTAGTTATTTGCATTAATATTTTCAAGGAAATTTCAATGTCCTTGTCAAGCCAACTTCTAGTTTTACTATGTAATATCCTATAAGAAATTCCAGAAAAGCACATCATGATGCCTTGCAGTACCCCACTGTACAGTTACTGATACCTCTATTATTTGATCTGCTAACATCAACTCTTCTTTATGTTTATTTTCGCAAGCTTTACGCACTAAGTTTCAAACTTACACTGAAAATATTACGGCACATTTTTCTCGGGCTTGGAAGTTTTCTCTGGTTTTGGAATAACTTCGAAAATATAAATCGAGACGAAGATGTGGAGTTAAAATAAATACGAAGGTAAAACTTTATTTGGAAACTTTATTACCAAAGAAATAATCATTCTACTCTTGCATACTGCATATATTGTAAGTTAAATTATTCCAGAGAACATTCTATAGAAGACGTTTCTTGAAATTTCAAGGCAGCTGCAATAAATTGCACCAAAAATAATTTTCTCTACAGATCAGTTATTACGTCCAAAGTTTGACACCTGACGCACATTTCATAATTAACATAATTGCATTTTGATTGAAATAAATTGCTTACAAATTATTGTTGTTTTAAATATTTCATTAGTTACGCTCAATAAATAAGAAGTAAAGTATTTATATGTTAGTACTACGTTGAAGAAGTTTTCAGGTACGCTTCACTTACGCCAACATGAAGCTATACACATTTGTGTTTGTAATTATGGTTTCCGTCAGGCTGGCTGAAAATTTTCGTATGTAACTGTGTCGGAAATTGGATGAATAATGAGACATTATTTTTAGCACTGGATGTGAAGCTCTGTAAACGCTCCGAGCTGGGTTCTTCGAATGACTGTTTCAAGAAGGCTGTTCAGACAGCTTTGCCCAAATTGGCTAGAGGTAGGTGATTAGTTTTTATAAACGTCTAGTGTTATAATATTATACAAAATATTTCTATTCGCTTCTTGGTTTGTTGCTTCATGTCATTCATTTGCTTTTGATAGTTCAAAATTTTGTTTCCATCCCTTCACTATCTTGTTATTGTCTGTGATTATACAAAAAGATTGTTGGTTATCCCCAAAGATGCCTTTAAGTGCATATTTTAATATCAAGGATACAACTACCATTTTTAGTAAAACACAGCGCAAAGCATATATTTTCTTGTGGGATTTCTTACACGGTATTTAATAAAGTCAATAGTTGCTCCTTTTAGAACAACCTATAGTGAAAACAAAGCATTGTTTTGTCTCGGATTTGCATTTTGCATTTAAAAACACCATGCATATAGTAAAACTAGCAAGTAGTTCAACACGTACATTCAAATTTTCTCGAAAACGTTATGTTACGGGTCAAAAGTCATTTATAAGTATCTACGCAATTAATCGCCCTATCATTGATAAATTGAGATTTTACCTACAATATAATTTAACCTATAAGTCAGGTTTCATATTTCAATGTATTATTATTTTTAAATAGTTTAATGCTATTTCATTTTCACGTCACGCGTTATTATGGTTGCCTATCCTGCATTCTCAATTTTTCAAAAATTTTTGGCAAGTAGCTTTCTCTGCCATTTGCCAATATGCACTGAGTCAAGAAGGAGGGCAATGTGAACTACTTGTGAAGTCAAATGTTTCATTTATTTGGGATTTTCGCTTGCATCCAGTTTGAGAAATCAATATTGTGTTGCGGCTTCGTTTCTGGGAATCGGATGGTGCGCATAGAAATAGTATATTAAAGTATGAGTGGATAACAAGGTCTTTAAAACACGCGCGAGTTTTGGAGCGCGACGGCGTAGCCGGAGTGCTCGAAATAGAGCAAGTGTTTTAAAGACCAGTTATCCACGAATACTTTACGCTATTTTTTATTATACCTCCAATACTGGAAATAAATTACACACTAAAAACTTTGAAATAATTTTTGCCGTGATAAATCGAGAGGGCATAATAATATTGCTACTATAGTTACGAGAATTATTTACGTTTTTGTCGCTTCCATGTCCGTTGTTGCATTCAGTCGTTTCCTTGACAACCTTTAAAGCTCGGCGGGCTTTAATAGCCTGTATTCGCACGCTTAGGCGTGCTTTAAACGGCGATTCTGGTGCAGGTATAATAAAATAGCTATTAAGGCAACTAGTGTTTTACAGAGGATTTAAAAATCGAGGTCGATCATGTTAAAATTCGAGCGAAGCAAGAATTTTATGATCGACGGAGATTTTTAAACTGTAAAACACGAGTTGGCTTCAATATTTTTTCTACAGCCGAGGAATTTGTTAGCTTAAATGCCCTCGGGGCTTCGCCGCTCTCCAAAGCGGCCCTCGGGGCTCCACCCCTCTCCAAGGGGGCCCTCGGGACTCCGCTCCTCTCCAAGGGGGCCATCGGGCTCCGCCCCTCTCCAAGGGGGCCCTTGGAACTCGGCCCTTCTCCAAGGGGGCCCTCAGGGCTCGGCCCCTCTCCAAGGGGGCTCTCGGAGCTCCGCCCCTCTCTAAGGGGGCCATCGGGGCTCCGCCCCTCTCCAAGGGGGCCCTCGGGACTCGGCCCTTCTCCAAGGGGGCCCTCAGGGCTCGGCCCCTCTCCAAGGGGGCTTTTGGAGCTTCACCCCTCTCCAAGGGGGCCATCGGGGCTCCGCCCCTCTCCAAGGGGGCCATCGGGCTCCGCCCCTCTCCAATCGAGCACCCGGGGCTCTGCATACAAATCGGTCCGATATAATAACTGTACTTTTAATCTTCACAAATAAGGTTTTATAAACTCTTAAAGTACTCCGTGCTTTAAATGGAGTGGCGTGTTTTATAGACAACATAAAGCACGCCGCATATGACCCTTGGAAACAGTTTAAAATCACGGCTGTAGAAAAAAGTATTTTTTGTGATTTTCTCAAGTCAGACATATTCTGGATTTGTACCTTGTTACGTTAAAATTGCGCTTTCTCTATATTTCTCGCATAATTCTACAATTTTTGGTAACTTCATGGGAAGCGCTCTCCGAATCTTAGCTTTGTGGGAGTATTCAAATACCGCGCGCTTTCGAGTTAGAAATTATTTGCGTTGGTTGTGGCATGGCGCCCGTTGTTGATAAGATTTTTATCCTTGGCAAGTTTCCGGTTTCGAGGGGCATGTGCAGTTTGTAGCCGCTACAATTATTGATGTCCTAGGAGGTAATTTTGGGCTGTTCTGAATAGTTACGCTTGTGCGGATTCTCCCCTAGTGATGATGAATTTTGGGCGATGTTCTTCGCCCCGCTTTTAGGCGGATTATAAGGTTGTAGCAAACACGTGCTCGCCCGTATGGGATAATTTTTCGTTGGTATTTTGAAGCTCCACTTAAGGGTTTTGATCTTGTTAATAGCGTGACGTGTCGGGCTCAATGACAGCAACTCTGGAACTTGGCTGCTAAGAAATACTCGGCGTCTTCCTGCGAGGCCCCTTTCGGCCAGTCCTGTATCATCATAATCCTGGGACTAATCGCTGGTGCCCAGAGCAAAGTTTTACGTTGACAAAATCGAGAGCACACCAAATGCTGGGCGCATCCATAAAGCCCATGTGGCTGAGTTGAGCTGTTGTGTAAACGTCCACCAGGCCCCGGGTCTCCGTACGACAACCTAGGTACCCGCTGGGTCAAGCCGCACACTAGCCAAGTGTAATGCCTAAGTAACTGTATGTATCGTTTATGTATTCTTAATGTGTAATTGTAATATTTGGAACAGGATCCCGCTGTTGGCTGGCAAAGCCTGATTTATAGTACTCAGTACTTATTATGTAATTTGAACTGAACCAGATTGGGTTGAGTATGAGTAAACTGTGATAACTTTAACCTGTTAGTTGTTTTATTTGGTTGTTGTCATTTGAGCCTTTTGCAGCTATACTTACGAGAATTATAGTAACCCAGAT